>PVHX01012928.1:0-56998 GCA_004024805.1 Geosciurus inauris | reverse complement strand
TTTTCTTGGTTGGAAGGCTCTTGATGGCCTCTTCTATTTCCTTGCATGTAATTGATCTGTTTAAGTCATGTATGTCCTCCTGGTTCAGTTTGGGTAGGTCATATGTCTCTAGGAATTTGTCGGTGTCTTCAGGATTTTCTAATTTACTGGAATATAAGTTTTCAAAATAGTTTCTGATTATCCTCTGTATTTCAGCAGGATCTGTTGTGATATTTCCTTTTTCATCACAAATTTTGGTAATTTGGGTTTTCTCTCTCCTTCTTTTTGTTAGGGTGGCTAAGGGTTTGTCAATTTTGTTTATTTTTTCGAAGAACCAGCTTTTTGTTTTATCAATTTTTTGAATTGTTTCTTGTGTTTCAATTTCGTTGATTTCAGCTCTCATTCTAATTATTTCCTGTATTCTACTTCTTTTGGTGTTGCTTTGTTCTTCTTTTTCTAGGGCTTTGAGTTGTTGTGTCAAGTCATTGATTTGTCGACTTTTACATCTTTGAATATGTGCGCTTAATGCAATGAACTTTCCTCTTAGCACTGCCTTCATGGTGTCCCAGAGATTTTGGTATGTTGTATCGGAGTTCTCATTTACCTCCAAGAATTTTTTTTATCTCTTCCTTGATGTCTTCTGTTACCCATGCATTATTCAATAGCAAATTATTGAGTTTCCAGGTGTTGTAGTGGCTTCTTTTTTTTAAACTGTCATTAATTTCTAGTTTCAGGTCATTGTGGTCAGATAGAATGCAGGGTAGTATCTCTATATTTTTGTATTTGTTTGTTGTTCTTTTTGAAACATACAGTATATTATCATTGTCCATAGTCACCTACTATGGCATAGAATACTGGAACTAATTTATTTTAACTATAAGTTAAGGTCTATTGGCCAAACTTTGACTGTTCCTTCCTCCCTCCTACTCTCCTCAAGAAGTCAATTAATTCAACATTTAACCTATCATATTTCATACATCTCTAAATATCTCATATTTCCCAGAATATTATCCCAATGTCCTTTCCCAGCAGTAGGCAGGCATTGAGGACATAAAGACTCTAATATCCCCCTGAGTGGTGTCTGCAGAAATGTCATTCAAGAAGTTGAGTGACACCAGCTATCAGGCTCCATTCTAGATGCTGCAGATATAGCAAGGAATAAAAAAGACAACAGTCCTTCTTCAGGAAGTTTACAATGTAAAGGAGGGAAATAGGAAGTAAACAATACTTAGTATCTTGGGTGAGATAGTGTGCTTAACATATAAAAAAAGAAGGCAAGGTATAGAGATAATTTTTAGTAGGATGGTAAAGAATAACCACTTTGGTTTAGTGTAATTTTCAGTAGCATATCAATTTAGTACATAAGTGAGTATGGAGAACAAAATCCCAAGCACAAGTGAAAATTTACTATGGTAGAAATTTGGTGCATTGGGGAAAATTCATGGAGACCAGCATAGAAAGATAAGAAGTTGATTTAAAAAAAATTAGCTCACAGAAAAAGAGTAAGCATATCTTTAAAGCCATGAGATGAGGTTTATATTTTGTATTGAGATAAAAACTACTGGAGAAAGACATAATTTAATTTATAATTTGTCAGGTTTGCAAAGGGTAAAGAATAGATACCATTACACCATCTCACAGAAACCAATAGGCTCTTCATATTCCCATGCCATTTTGTGCCACCTATTCATTGCTTATTTTATTTCATTTTTTTCCAACTCAAGACTTCATCTTGTTCTTTCAACTTATACTTGCAATATCTTCAAGAAATTCAAGGAAACTTGGGATTTAAGTAACCCTATTTTCTAAACTTTTAATTCTAGAAATTTTTACATATTCTTATATTTCTCCTCTACTGAGGAAAGTCAAATCTACAGGATAAAACGTCAGTAAAACTGTACTAATACATCATTACTTGTCCAAAGCATCCAAATTTCCTCATGCAGAAATCAACTCCAGAAAACAATCTACCTATTTTGGACCAGTTATTAAGTCTTAAACTTAATAACTACTTAAGACTCCCAGTATCACTCTTCCGTAAAAGGAATCTAAGTCTCATCTAATTTGTAACTCTCTTGAGTTTTAAGCATGTCTTCCAAACATTTTTTCTCACTCTTCTTCCTATTTTATTTTTTCCATCATTCTTAGAGAAATAATTTCTTTAAGATGTGATTTCTAATGAGGCTTATGAGGCTTAAAATATTAATGATAACATCTACTGATTACATTTGATCAATTTCTATTTGAAACATGATAGGTAAACATTCTTACTTAATCCAAATCCAACTAAAATAACACTTTCCCAAAAGAAAACTGTAATTTCATGATGTTAAGAAAACTCCAAGCTCACTACAACATTTGTTTATGAACTTGAAGCTTTCCTTCTTGAAATTCTATCTCCTTGGTTTCCATAATATAAAAATTGCATGAAAATTCTATCCTTTTCCTTCTCACATTTCTCTATTTTCTGTCACATGTTACAACAGCATAATTTATGGGCTCTGGCCTCAGCTTACTCTTTTTCTAAATCTATATGTTGTTTCAGTAGAATCTGTTCTATTTGCATAGTTTTGAAAGCAATCAATAAATTGGCAAGTCTGAAAACTATTGCATTTATGTACTTCTCCCAAGTTTAGACTCCTATAATAAACCCTCTCTTGAATTTCTCTCTGTGTGGTTACCGCTAACATTGTATGTTTCACAAGCCATACAGGAAGCCCCTCAAATCAAGAACAGATATTGTCACTTTATGATAATCTCCAGAGCCAAAGAGGTTCTATGATACTTAGTAGACACTCTTGTTACAGGTTTGTTAGTTCCAGCGTTTCTCATTTTAGATATTTTAGAATCTAGTACTTTTAGTTAAATAGTAAACATAATATATTTTATAGCATAGTTTGTCATTACAAAAAAAATGGAAGAACAGGATAAGGAGATGAAAAGGAAGAAAGCCCTCCTTAGATATCACTACTGTTACTATTGTACTCATCAATATAAGGCGACATCAGTGGTAATGTGACTCTTTCTTGATGTTGCTTTGCAAATGAAGGCCATGGCATTGACAAAGAACACTGTGTTAATGTTCACTGTGTTAGTCATAGATAGTAAGATATCTGTTTTACTTAACTATAAACTGTCAGGGCATTATCTTAGCCATCAGTCCTCTAAACTGACCTTTTGTTCCTGGAAAGTGGGACTATGATTCACACAGAAAGGTTACATCTGTGTTTATATTTATTCAAGTATTCCTGTTTCCCAATGTCATAGATAATCCCTGCCCTTCCGAACTTGCTGAAGCAGAAAATGAGTAAAACAGTGCCTACATTAGGGTGTTGCCACATAAATATAAGAAATATAACATTAACTATTGTGTTTAAATGTTTTTTGTTTTTCTTTTTTTGTTTTTTTTTTTTTCATTTGTTTTGTTGTTGTTGTTCTTGTTCTTGTTTTGGGGGTGTTTTTTGTTTGTTTTTTGTACCAAGGATTGAACCCAGAAGTGCTTTACCACTGAGCCACATCTTTAGTCTTTTTTTATTTTTTATTTTTTATTTTGAGTCAAGGTCTTACTAAGTTGCTTAGGACCTTGCTAAATTGCTGAGTCTGGCTTTAAATTTGTAATCCTCCTGCCTCAGCCTCCTGAGCAGCTAGGATTACAGCCTTAAATGTAGATATTAACACCAACAATTTTTCCTTCCTGGTAAAATGCTGTTGATGGTGACTGTGTTGAGTTTGCTTGTTGTTCACTAGGCCCCAACTCTCACAGACTTATCACAACACTAATAATGCAGGCTAAATGAATTAGTGATGAAATAAATGAGGGTAAAAAATACAGAGGAGAGAAGGAAACGAATGAAATACAGCATCATCTGACATTTTCAAAATTACTAAACTAGGGCTTCATTTTTAAATTATATTTCAATAGCTGTTGAGTGCTATATTTTTTTCTATTGAAAATGTACTAGAGATTGAATTGGTTTTGCATATAATAAGAGACTGTGTATCTACAGTGCTCGGAAATCTCATGACAAATTACCAAGAATAAAAAAGTCAAACCTCACTGAAATTATTTCATTTTAATAAAATATTCATATTGTATTAGCCAGATAATAATCACAATTTTCAAAGGGGTTTCTAAATATAGATTCACCCAATAATTTGTTCTTCCCTAAAACATTAGAAACAAAATTAAACCACGGGCTTATTGTAAGATATCTTGTGTTATCAGTTTGAAACACACAGTGCCTTTAAGTGTGGATAATATAATTGCTATAATTTTACAGTTCACAAAGAATCTTGGAGATATTTTTAAAACAGGTTCCTGGTATGTCCCCAGGTTCCAGTTCAGCTAGTTTTGAAAGAAGAACTAAGAATTTGCATTTCACATAGGCTCCCGGGTGGAGCTGACTGTGCTGGTCCCATGAGTGAAAATACACTAGGATATACAATTTACTTAAAGTTTACAAGTGATTATCCAAAATTCAGTTCTAAGAACAATGACTTTAACCAGAAGCAAGCCCATGGATTTATAAGCATATTTGCCTTGGAATACAGTGAAAATCATATTTTCCTTTTGTATAATATTGGAATATTATACAACAATATTGTAATATTGTTAACACATGGACTTCTAACAGATATAAGCCCATGAAGACTAAAAGGAAGTAAATTCCTCATCATTAATTAGCAGTTACTGACTGCAATATATTGTACCAAGCTCCTCGGTTCATTTCACTTTAAATATTAGAACAATTTTATCATACAATACCTAAAGCACTGCTGAAGTTTTGCAAAGTATTGCATCTATGACTTCAAATATTCTAAAGTCAGTGGAATAAGGAAACAGTATAACTTAAATATTAATCTGTAGGAAACACATTTGAGATAAATAATTACTTCAATTTAATGATTTTCAATACCCATTAGCATTATCTATTAGAGAAGTAGTAAAATCTTGGTAGGACTGTAAATAACCTTTTTGGCATATAGTACACCACCTTAGACATGCCTCTGCTGAACCAGAGAAGATGGTACTTCCTGTGTTTGGTTCACTGCGACACACTTTTCCAGTTGTCTTTGTCATACATTCCTCAATTAACAGAACAATTAACATCTGATGGGTACATTCCTTTTCCATTTTGTTATTATATAATCATCTTGTTAAGTTTATTTTGAGAATTTGTAAAGACAAGTTTTGGGCATTATTTTCAGTTTTATAGTATGATCTCTTCACTGCCATTAGTTAGAAAAACAAATGTGGAACTTAAGTACATTTAAATATACCGCGGTGGCGCATGCCTATAATCCCAGCAGTTTGGGAGGCTGAGACAGGAGAATCCCAAGTTCAAAGCCAGCCTCAGCAATGGTGAGGCATTAAGCAACTCAGTGTAACCCTGTCTCTACATAAAACACAAAATAGGGCTGGGGATGTGGCTCAGTGGTCAAGTACCCCTGAGTTCAATCCCTGGTACCAAAAAAAATAAAAATAATAAAAATAAATAAATATACTGCCCCTCTAAGGAAACACATCATCTCTTAAAGTTTTAGCTCAGACTCTGACTCCTCAGTCTCCTCTTGGGTAAGAGGTAATATATCATGTGCAAGCTAATATGATATCACTGGTGAAAGCAATGTGATAATCAGTAATACTCTTCATTCCTACACTTAAGCAAAAAGCACTTACTCATCACACCATGCCCCAAAGCATGGAAAAACATACTAGAGGTTCAAACACAATTGAAACACATGGCCTGACATCACAGAACTTAGAGAGTGGTTGAGCATAACAATGAGTATGGAGTTGTGCCTTGCTGTTGAAAACACCAAAGCTCCACAAAATACACAAGTGAACTTCTTACAAAGATGGCCAGGATGGGAGCATGGCAGTAAAACTCAGCAAAGTTTGAGATGACTTATTCTGGGTAAATAAAGAAGCATTTGGGGAGACTGCAAAGAAACAAAACTAAGGGAGATGGTAGCATGCCAAGAGCAAATAGTTCAGCATGTAAGGAGGACAGAATAGGAAATAGCATGGCCACTTGGATGTTTTTGTGAGATTATAGGGGTTTTAATGATGCCATTAGACACATTAGATATGCTTTAAAAGGTACAGTATAAAGGAATATTTACAAAGTAGGATGATAAACCATAGGGAGTAAGTTTATAATTAAGTTACTAAAACTGAACCAGGTTTCTTTCTTGAGAATCCAAACATTAATGATATGTATAATGAAAACTCAGATTAAACAGAATGACAGGAAAATATTTGTAGCTACTTGAAGAACTTGTAATTTATTTATTATTTTGAAAATAGAGGAGCAAGGTGAAGGTTAAAATTGTTTGTCTTCTAATAAGTAGATCGATAACTAATTAGATAAATAAGGAATTAGCCAGGCTGCCTGGCTCTTTCAGGGCTGAAGGTGAGCTGGCAAGACTGCATGGCTTCTTCTTGGAAAGTAAGAGGGTAAGAAGGGCCACCTGTTTGCATATAGGGCTGCTGGAAAGTGATCTGTCCCATTATTTCCTGGAGAACTTTGTAGACCAATCTCCCTATAAGGGACCACTCAGGTTATTTCCCAGATTCATGGAATGGTAGGCAAAGAATCTCAGCTGTGTAGCAAGCTAGGTCACAGAGCTGCTTGGGTGTTAACTGACTGCTTCCATAAGTTCCTAGGTGGGCAGGTGATTCAAATTGGTACTCTTCAGGAAGAGTGTAAGTAAGAGAGTTAATGTAGGTCAGGCTCTTTCTCTAGGGCAATGCAAGGGTACAATAACACATCATCAAAATGCAAGGGTATAATAACTTAGCACATCATCAAATTGGGCTTTGAACTTGTAAGAGTCTGAGACTTCTCTAACACTAGATGTCTCAAGTATCTCTACTGTGAATGGCAATGGCCAAGGGCCTTCTGCTTACTCTTTTCCTACTGAGTGATGTTCTTTCTAGTTCAGCATTGATCTCAAGATACAAGAAGGTTGAAGTTGTCTGTTTAATTCCCTTTATAAGGTCATTCTGTGTCTCCATGATCTGAAACAATTCTATTATTTTACCACTGCACTTGATGCTATGCCTCAAACATCATTAAAATGGGTGTTGTTTTCTCTTTTTTGGTCTTTAGTTGTGTAGTGAATCACAACAGGCACATTAAATCAGTCAATCATCTTGTTGATGTTATTCAGTGTCTCCTATTATATGATGTGCCTTGTTAATAGATGTCTCAAAATTCTCCTTGCTTCATTGAAAAGAGAGGGATGAATGGCACCAAATTAAAAGTTAAAGAAGGATGGATGACCAGGCAATGTGGTCCACATCTGTAATCCCATCTATATGGGAGCTAATGCAAGAGGATCACAAGTTCAAGGCCAGCCTAGGCAATTTAGCAAGATTTTATTTCAAAATAAAATTTTAAAAAGGATTGGAATATAGCTCAGTGGTAGAGAGCTTACTAAGAAAAATAGATAAATAACAATATAGATTAAGAGAATATTAAAGAACATAGGAGGTTTTTTTCTCCTTTTTGCTCTCAGTTCTGCAGATTAAAGTTGGGGCCTTGGGCATGCTAAGCAAGCACTCTGACACTGAGCTACATGCATAGCTCATGGAATATAGGACTTATGCATCACAAGTAAGATGGACTGAGTCCAAGTTGATAGGAAATTCCTACCCCATGTAATTTCAAGGACTGTCCAGATATTAGCCTGGAGTTAACATTATAAGGGAAATTTAAAGCCCATTTGGAGTAGTCGGCTACATGTGGCCCCACATGTATTATTGAATCACAAACTTGTCAACACTAAATATACAAATACTTCATCATTTTACCCTCTTTTAAACATTTTTCTTATATAAGGTGCAAACCTAGCTAAAAGTATGAAAACACAATCATGTAATTGATATATAAGTTCTTACAGATTTTAGTCAACTAATCTTTTAATGTAAATTATTGTGAAACATTTACACTGACATTGTCTTGGTGGTCTCTAATTTTCTCTTTCTTTTGTTCATTTGAAGGAAATATATTCCCAATATATTCCATATGAATCATATTTATCAAACTCATTATACCCACCAAATCCATTTACATAACCTTACCCTATGTCTCCACAACCAAAGGACATGATAAGAGAGGTAAGCTGGGTCTAATTCCAATAACTTTTTTTTTCCAAAAGTCTCATTGCTGAAAGTTAAAGGAAGAGAAAAAAATTAAGTCATCTAACCAAATATAGCCCCACTTTAAGAAATGTGTGATGGCCAGGTGCAGTGGCACATGCTTCTAATCCCAGCAGCTCAGGAGACTGGACAGAAGGGTTAGATCACAAATTCAAGGTCAGCCTCAGCAATTTAGCAAAGCTGTAAGCAACTTAACAAAGTCCTGTCTCAAAACAAAAATTTTAAAAGGCCTGAGGATTTGACTCAGTAGTTAAGCACCTCTGGATTCAATCCCTGGTATTAAAAAGGAGGAAGAGAAGGTGGAGGAAGAGGAAAAAGAAAGAAATGTATGCTGTACCTCTTCTAAAGTTTATTTATCTAAGTGCTTCTGAGAAAAAGTTTCTGCCCTGATCTAGTTAAAAGTCTGGGATGTGGGGAGAAAAACACCTCTGTGTCTTAGCCTGACAAAACTAGTATCTTGGCCTTGAAGCATTCCAAGTAAACTCTCTTCAGTCATCCACAGAAAACGTATTACAATAATAATCACTATGGAGAATTGGTGAGAATTTTAAAATACATATCACTTGAAAGAATTGTGAATTATTATGACTGCAGTCTGCCCTGTCACTAGAGCTGTCCTGATGTTTGTTAGGATGGTTTAAGGCGGCTAAGGAAAAAAAAAACACCAGGCAGCGCGCATGCGTGAGCGAACAATCTGTCACCAGCAGACAGTGACAACAATTTATGACTTCGTGACTACCATCAATCAGCCAGTCCACTAACCAATCCCAGGAGGACATGGGACTCCCAAAAACTTCCCTTTCCTGTCCCAAGCCCTCCCCTTCCTGCCCCAAACCCATAAAATTTCCAAACCAGCTGAGCCTGTGCATGATTCTCCCAGGTCCTCTCTGTGGAGTTTGCTAGGGAACATATATCAATAAAGCCTTGCTCAGCAGTTTTAATTGGCCTCCTTTCAGTCATCGTTATCTGACCTTACAATGTTGTTTCACACTTCTCTTCCCGCAAAACAATCTTTGGTTTAAATGAACCATCAGCATCTGGGGAAACTGTGAGAAAGCGAGACTACAAAACCGCATGCAGACCTATGGAGTCTGAATTAGTAGTTTAACAATATTCATATATAATTTGTAACACAATATTTTCAATGCCTTGCATTAAGGAATTCTAATGAGCAATTAAAATACAAATCAATAAAATAACACAAGCAAGAAAATATAGTAAATATAGAACTATGATTTATTCTTTAGAAAGCCATTTTTGCCTATGTAGACACCATATCCAACAGTCCAAATTTAATGAAAAATTAAACATTTTGTTACAAAATATAGAAGTATTTTTGAAAATAAAAGAGGAATATCACAAAATACAAACATGAACCACTCTATAGAAATTTAATTGTTTTAAAATGCATATGGAGGTTTTATTCAAATTGAATATCATTTGCTATTATTGAAATGGAAATCTATACAAATGACCCCTAGGCATTAGACAATAGGTGAAGATGTATAATCAAGAAGCAATATATTTGAATATAACTTGGTGGATATAAACGTAGATGAAATGTCTAGGCTATATGTAAGAGAGGGTTGAAATAGATTAGTGATAGACTCAAAAGAAATTAATATTGCAGAAGATGAAAGTTAATTTAAATTTATTCAGCTATCTAATAATTATTTCATTGATAACTGTGTGAGATACTATGTTTGGGCACTGGATAACATTCCTTAAAATCATCTATAAATTGCTACTCTGCACCAGATTAGGATATAAATGTATAAGAGCATCATAAATTTTAGAGATTATCTATTATTTCCTTTTTCCATATAGATTTGACTTGAAAATCCAAATACTACATATATTTTCTCATACCTTATATATCACATCATACTTCCATCATGTTTTAGTAGGATGATCAATACCACAATGAGGAATACAGAAATACCATAACTTAGTGTATTCTTTGTATTTTATGAAAAACTATCTTTCTAATTAATTTGTGATTGAACAGTTTTGAACCATTAAACTGATTTCACCAATGATTCTGAGTAATAAAATACATTTCCATTCTGAATGCAATAAATTTCAAGCAAAATGTTATGCTCATGTCCTTTATTTCTATTTTTGTATTTACAGTCATTAATATAACCCTTCCTTTAATCACTTCATTTTCACTTTGGATAGCAATTAATCAACTTGATGAGAGGTCCTTGAAGTCAGTTAATTCCAATTTAGTCTATCATATTTACTATCCTCCAAATATATGGTCTGCAGTCTCAATTAGATTATTTGACCTATTTATGGCAACACTTGATTTGATTATTTTTAAATTTGCCTCAGCTTATATCCTAAACATCAATCCCCACATTTCCAATCTCAGTCCCTACAGATGAGAAGTAACTGTTCTCACTTCCCCAGCAGCAGGCACATAGACACAGACCCTCTAATGCCTCCATCCGTGTGCTCAGCAATGACTTGCACTCACTGCAGATACAGTAAGAAGTAAAACACAAAAGCCTGCCTTTATGGAGTTTGCATGGTATTTAAGAAAAGTAGAAGGAAGCAAACAATGTCACAGGCAGTGAAAAACACATTTAAGAAGTTAAAAAAAGAGGTCAAGGGCAGAGGCCATTTTACTTGAGTGAGTCAAGAATAACCTGTCTGGTAAAGTGACATTTTTAAAAGGATACAAGTTTAGTATATGAGTGAACATGAGGAAAGAAAATTTCAAACAGAAGGAGGAGCAAGTGCAAGTTATGTAGTGGTTATGTGTTTGTGACATTTGGGGAAACTTTCAGGGACCAGTGTATAGAGAGAAGGCACACAGCAGCTAAAAATACATTTGAAAAAGTGGTTTACAAACCTTCATAGGTAAAGTAGATTTGGGGTGAGATGGACACCACTGGGGAAGGGCATGACTTCATTTAAGGGTGGCAAGTATTGAAGAAAAATTATTTTTTACTTTGTCCTTACTTAAACCTCTAAGCTCTTAATTTTTCCATATCCTTTTATGCTATTTATTGGTTCTATTTTATTAAATTTTCTACTATCCCTGAACTTTTTATCTTCCTTCCATATAATAACCTAAAATAACTGCAACATTTACATTTTGCATTTATATAAGTACTTAGAATGATTATAACAAACCCAGTGAGCATCATGATTTGAGTAACTGTAGAGGTTAAAATCTCAGTGCTGGAAATCCTTAACGTTCTTACATTGCACCTCTTCCAAGATAACACAAATCTATGAGCACTTGTTAATTTTGTGTTTCCTAAAAGAATATATTAATTAAAAAATATTCCTTTGCATCTGGTCCTTTGCTGCTCACCCTTTTCCTCAATTAAACTATGATAATACATCATTAATGTTTAAGCATCCAACTCATCTCACCCAGAGTCAATTCTAGAAAACAATCTGCCTATTTGGAGAAAATATTTAGTCCATTTGATATGACTACTTTAAACATCACACTTTCACTGTTCTAAAAAGAATCTATGTGTAATCTGCTATCTCCTACTCTATGGTCTAGAGGGTTGAGATGACCTTCTTGCTATGCAGAGATATTTCCTGACTCTTCCCTGTATTTAATTTCCTCCTTTAGTCTTAGAAATGTATTTCATTAAGATGTTCATTTTTGCACAATTTTTATTTGTAATGTGATTTATACACATTCTCATATAATCCTGCCCCATGCTTCCAGATGGGAAAACTGCAGTTTCATTACATTGAGTCACCTCCAAATTCACCAAAACATTTGTTCACAGGCATTAAGCTTTTCTTCTTGAAATTTCATCCCTTTGGCTTCCATAGTACACAAATTGCCTGGAAATTCTCTTCTCCAAGAAAATTTCTTCTACTCTTATTCTTTTTATTCTTTATCTTCTCACAGATTTTCTGGAGTCTCCTGAATTTCTCTCCTATATTACATCAATGTTATTTCAGTGATCTGACTAGTTCTAATTCTCTTCTTGTTCTACACGTCATTCCTATAAACTATCCTCTATGCTCTTAAATTTGACAAAACCAGTAATCTGGTAAATCTTTAGCCAATCTAGCTCTAAATGGACCTTCTTCTACTAAACGTATACTCTTGTAACCAACTTTCTCTTGAATTTCTTCTGTTTGTATCAAGATATGATGTCAAGGTATGATCTCAACTATCAACCTTCTACAATGAACTAGTGCTCCTAGAGAGTGAGACCATAACTCATGCAGGAAGGTTGCATCTGTGTTTATAGTCTACTAGTCTAGTTTCCCAGAGAAACAATTTGTTGAAGCAGAAAATGAGTGAAATAATGACTACATTTTGTTGTTCGAACACAAATATAGAAGCATTAAGATGAATTATAATATTTAAATGTTATGTTAATGTTATGGGTTTTTCTTACCTGGTAGGATGTTGTTTTTTGACAGTATCAGTGGACCATTTATTTGCTTGTTCACTAGGCCATGAATATCACAGATATATTATAAATATGCCCAATGAAATTGATTATATGAATTAGTGAAGAAATAAATGAGGGAAACATATGATGGAGAGAAGGACAAGAATAGAAAGAAGAAAAAATGAAACCTTCAAAATAACCAATACAAGTTTCATTTTTAAAAGCTAGACATTTTAAAAATACTTACTGAACCCTATACATTTTTTCCATTGATAATATACTACAATTTTATTGTTTTTGCATATGAGAAAAAAATAATCTAACTATAAAGCTTAGAAATCACATGGCATGAGCACAAGAATAATTAAATCAAAATAAATTAGATGTACATATTTGCCTTAATGTTGAATTTAAGCTGTAGGCTACATTTGCCAGAGAATAGCCGTAATTTTCAATGGGACTTCTACAACATAGCATAGAAGATACACTTAATGCTAATTTTTTTAAAACACTTGATCCAAAATCAAATGTAATTAGTTTGCTCTAAAAATTAAAAAATAATTCAAAATTCCATAAGTATTTGAAACTGAGGACTTAGAGTAACATTTAAATGCAAAATATAAACACTAGATATCTAAAATTAGAAGTTCCCAGATAGAAGCTGGGTCATCAAATGGAAAACTATTCTTGGGGTATCAAATCATATACCTTACATGTTCAAGTAAGAATACAATTATTTTGTCCCTTCTAAAGTAAAGCTGTCAGATTTTTAACCTTAAAAGAAGATCTACCAAATGTCAAGCATTCCCAACTTCTATTGTCATTTACTTCTATTGTGTGTCACTAGAAAAATTTCTGAACTTTCTAGAACTCTCTTTTTCCTATTTTTTCACTGTCTCTCTTCAATTCCTTTATATCTAGTCACTGCGAAATTTCTCATAAAATAATAATAATTCTTCAACTTAGCCACTAAGTACAAATTGTTTGTAAGACCGTAATTTATCACATTGTTTCATTATAAAAGATAACAGGAGAAAAAATGGAAATCTAAGAGAAAACAGGAAACCAGGAGTATTGGCACACACCTGTAATACCAACAACTCAGAAGACTCAGGCAAGAGAATCACAAGCTCAAAATCAGCAAATCCTCACAGAACTTAATGTCTTTGTCTGATAATTGCCCTGATCTGATGAAAAGTTGAAGTTGGAATATTATTGTTTAATATATGATGAAGCATATAGTTGGGAAATTATACATTTAATGTGGTATGCTCACTATTTCATATTATTGTGTCATATCTATGTGATAATTTTTTCTTACCAATGTAGAAAATAAAATTTTCCTTACTAACATAGAAAATAAATTTTGAAAATGGCACCATTTCTCGGTACCTTCAGGCAAGATATTCCCCAATGTTACTTTACACCTTAGACACTGATAACAAGAAGTCTCATAGCCTCTACCAGTGGTGTCAAGAGTGACTTTCACTCTACATGTGTATTGAATGACACTAGTTGCCAAGCACCATTCTACCTCCCGCACATGCTTAGTGAGGAAAAAGGAAACAAATGCCTGCTTTCATGTAGTTGGGACAAATGGACTGGAAGAAACAAATAATATGTACTATCTTAGGCAGTGATAAGTGTGCTTAACAAATAAAAGGATGGCAAATGACAGGCACAATTTTCAACCAGATAGTCAAGAAGAGCTTCTCTATTGTAGTGTCATTTCAGAAAGGATGTGAATTGGGCGTGTGAGGAAGCATGGAGCAAAACTATGTCAAGCAGAAGAAAGAAGAAAGAGCAAATGCGATTTCATTGTGATAGAAATGTGTTTCTTGCATGTGAGGAAACTTCCAGGAGTTCAGCTTAGACTGGGAAAGAAGGACATGGACAGAGATAAATTAGGTCACATATGAAAGAGATAAATTAGGTCACATATAAACAGTGCTATTGTTAGAAGACTGGGATCTGCTAGGAAACTTAGTCAGCATGGAGACTCCCCCTGAAACCTCAGAAAGATTTCAAGCATGTTGCTCAGAGTAACAAGCTTGAGTTTATTGGGAGGAATAGGAAAGTGGGAAAGGGGACATTCGGAAGGGAAAGAGTGGGTCCTCTCAGAGAGTAGAGGGACACTGTGCCTCTCCTGCCCTCTAGTTTTATTGGGGGTCTCAGGGAAGTTTCCAGAGAGTCCTGCCAAGATCCTCTCTTGACTTTTTACTCACAGCAGACTTTACTGACATCAGACTTTCAAGTTCCCATTTGCCATGACAGCTCTAGGTTACTTTGTCCCATACTGGCCTGTTCTAAATGGAACTTGTTCTTACAGATATTATGGTTGGGGGGAAATTACCCTTATCTCCCTAAATGCTAGCACCTGACCTGTGAATGGGTCACAAAAGTATCACTTATACAGACTTCAGGGTAACTTGTGTTCTTCTTATCAGCATTTCAGGCCTGTTTTTCTCTGGCAGATAACAAGTTGTTTCTGAGGAATGTTACATATACTATTGACATAAGCCATGGATGTCTGCAGGTAAATTACTTTTTAAAAGTAAAAGAACGTGGGGGATCACAATCATTCCATTTCATAGAATTATTCCCTTAAGTTATGTTGCCACTACTCATGTCTCTCTGTTACCTATTACATCAGTTACATGGTTAGCCCCTAAAGATCAGGAGAACAGCTTGCTACTGTAATCTAATGCTAATAAAAGTTCTATGATGTACAACAGTCACATGTTCTTCAATATTGTCAGCTGCAGTGTTTTCCTTCCCAATAATTTAAACAGATATACCATTAGATTTGTTTTACAGTTACCTAAAATAAATTTTGGTGACAGTTTGCACCAGGCTTTTATCATAGGCTAGACACAGGAAAAGGTAGGTGGAGGAGGAACATTCATAACAAATATGACTCTAAATAACCATTCTTGAATAGCATCCTTAAAGCACCTATGATATACCACACCTGTAATACCATACCTGAAATACCACACCTGTGATATACCTGCAGTCCTTCAATGATATTTCCCTTGTGAATGAACACCATGGTATTTTTAAAGACCATAGTTTTGGTTACAGATAATACAATACCTTTTTTACTTAATTATATAATATTAGACATGTTCTGGTCCATCAGTCATCTAAAATGACCTACACTAGCCCTGAGAATAGGACTATGAGAGAGGGCCCAAATCCGCCCTCAGGAAACTCCACAGGTGTCCAGCCAAAGGGAGACCAGGGACTGCTATCTCTAACCACGGGGGAGCCCAAACTCAGGGTAAGAGTCACCACAGAGACCCCAGTGCGAGGCAGTGTCAGGGTCCCCTCAGACAGGTATCGGTCTCCCCCCTCGGCCAGCGGGGAAGAAGGGATCCCCGGGGGTCCCCAACAAGATGAGCTGAGAAAGGTAAAGTCGTCCAGCACGTAATCACCATGCATGAGCCGGAGAGTTCTGTCTAAATGAAGGAACTGTTTATTAAGGGGAAATTACAAGCTTATATATGGGCAGGGATCCAATGGGGTCTCGTCTCTAATCTAAGAATGCAGAAGTGTGCTGTTCACGTGAAGCAGTATAGGGTACATAGAGTAGTGATCATGCCTTGTCCATGAGCACAGAAGCAGAGGTCAGTCAATAAGGGTGAGGTGATGTGGCTCTCTCAGGGCAGCGTGCTCAGCCCTGAACTGGCTGCTTGGCGCCATCTTGTGGCACACCCTCCACATTTGTCCCCACAGCAGCCCTGCCCAACTGTGGCCTGGGCCCGCCCCAGTTATGCTCCAGAGTTCTTGCAGACCAGCAGGAGCCACAGAGGGCCCAAATCCACCCTGAGGAAACTCCACGGGTGTCCAACCAATGGTTGACCAGAGACTGATAGCTACCAGCCACAGAAAAAGGCACACCCAGCAGAGATCCCAACGTGAAGAGGCCCCACCCAAGTGCACTCTGAGCCCACCTCAGTTCTGCTCCAGAGTTCCTGTGGTCAGATGAGACAGAAGGCCCAAAACTGCCCTCAGGGAATGCCAGGGGTGCCCAACTGAAGGCAGACCAGAGCCTGCTAGCCTCCAGCCCCAGGAGAGCTCACGCTTACTGTGAGGGTCGCACACAGACTCTCCTGCTTGTGACCCTGCCTAAGTGAGACCTAGGCCCACCTGCAGTTCTGCTCCAGAGTTCCTGTTCACCAGCAGGAATGCAAGAGAGGGGCAAAACAGCCCTTAGGGGCCACCTCAGGAGCCACTCCCACTACCCTCTAGAGGTATGTCCACTACCTCCACCCCCAATTTTAGTGGCAGTAGTGCCCATCTGAGGACACTGGGGGAACAGAAGAAGCTCCAAGGTGAGACACAGGTAATCTGGAGTGTCAATACAAGATTATAGGATAGAAGCCGCAATACCTTAGATCAGTATTTCAAGTAAGGAAGATACACAATCAACATGAAAAAACAAGGGAAGAAAGTGCCCCATATAAACCTTGATACCACTGTAACAGAATCCATTGACAACACAGTTAATGAAATGTCAGAGAAAGAATTCAGAATGTACATAATTACAAAGATCAGTGAATTAAAGAATAACATAAGTGAGCAATTACAGGCAAAAATTGATCAATCTAACAAAGAAATAGGAGAGCAAATAAAGGCAACCATTGATCAGTCTAACAAAGAGATAAGAGAGCAATTACAAGTAGCAAGAGATTACTTGAAGAAAGAGTTACAGATCATGAAAAAAAACTAATCAGAAATTCTTGAAATGAAGGAAACCATAAACCAAATAAAAAACTCAATAGAAAGTATCACCAGCAGACTAGATCACCTGGAAGACAGAACTGTGGATAATGAAGACAAGATATACAATCTTGAAAATAAACTTGGCCATACAGTGAAGATGGTAAAAAATCATGAACAGAACATACAAGAAATATGGGACAGCATTAAAAGAACAAATCTAAGATTTATTGGCATAGAAGAAGGCACAGAATTTTAAACCAAAGGAATGCAAAATCTCTTCAATGAAATAACATAAGAAAATTTCCCAAATATGAAAAATGAAGTGGAAAATCAAATACAAGAGGCTTACAGGACACCAGACGTACAAAATTTCAACAGATCTACACCAAGGCACATTATAATGAAAATGCCCAACATACAGAATAAGGATAGAATTTTCAAGGCCACAAGAGAGAGGAACCAGATTACATATAAGGGGAGATCAATTCAGATCTCAGCAGACTTTTCAACCCAGACACTAAAAGCCAGGAGATCATGGAATAACATATTCCAAGCCCTGAAAGACAATGGATGCCAACCAAGAATCATATATCCAGCAAAATTGAGCTTCAGATTTGATGACAAAATTAAAACCTTCCATGATACACAAAACTTAAAAGAATTTACAGCAAAGAAAGCCTGCACTACACAGCATTCTTGGCAAAATATTCCATGAGGAGGAAATGATAACTAGCAATGAAAATTTACAAAGAGAGGAACTACACTAAAATAAAGACCATTCAAAAGAAAAAACAACTCAAGGTAAAATCCAAAAACAAACCAAAATGACCGGAATTACAAATCATATTTCAATAATAACCCTGAATGTAAATGGCCTAAATGCACCAATTAAAAGACATAGACTGACAGATTGGATTTTAAAAAAAGACCCAACAACATTCTGTCTTCAAGAGACTCATCTCACAGGAAAAGACATCCACAGACTGAAAGTGAAACTCTGGGAAAAAAACATATCACTCACATGGACCCCGCAAACAAAGAGGGGTTTCCATCCTCATATCAAATAAAGTGGGCTTCAAACCAAAGATGGTGAAAAGAGATAAAGAAGGTCATTTCACATTTCTTAAGGGAATTATACATCAAGACATAACAATCATAAATATCTATGCCCCAAATAATGGGGCTTCTATGTATATCAAACAAATCCTTCTCAAATACAAGAATCAAATAGACCACAACACATAATACTTGGAGACTTTAACACATCTCTTTCACCATTGGATAGATCTTCCAAACAAAAACTTAATAAAGAAACCATAGATCTCAATGAAACTATCAATAATTTAGACCTAACAGACATATATAGAGTGTTCCATCCATCAACGAGCGAATGCACTTTTTTCTCAGCAGCACATGGATCCTTTTCCAAAATAGATCACATGTTGTATCACAAAGCCAGTCTTGCAAATACAAAAAAAATAGAGATTCTACCCTGCATCCTATCTGACCACAATGGAATAAAATTACAAATCAATGACAGATTAAAAAATAGTAACTACTCCATCACCTGGAAACTAAATAATATGCTATAGAATGATTCATGGATAACAGAAGACATCAGGGAAGAGATGAAAAAAATTCTTAGAGGCAAATGAAAATTCTGATACAACATATCAAAATCTCTGGGATGCCATGAAGGCAGTGCTAAGAGGAAAGTTCATAGCACTAAGCTCATTCATTAGAAGTAAAAGTCAACAAATAAATGAATGACTCTTTGTCTCAAAGCCTTAGAAAAGGAAGAACAAATTAAAACCAAAAGAAGTAGAAGACAGGAAATAATCAAAATTAGGGCTGAAATCAATGAAATTGAAACAAAAGAAACAATTCAAAAAATTGACAAAACAAAAACCTGATTCTTTGAAAAAATAAACAAAATTTCGTTAGCCACCCTAACGAAAAGAAGGAGGGAGAAAACCCAAATTACTAAAATTCATGATGAAAAAGGAAATATCACGACAGACACTAAGGAAATACAGAGGATAATTAGAAACTATTTTGAAAATTTATACTCCAGTAAAATAGAAAACCCTGAAGACATCGACAAATTTCTAGAGGCATATAACCTACCCAAACTGAACCAAGAGGACATACACAACTTAAACAGATCAATTTCAAGCAAGGAAATAGAAGAGGCCATCAAGAGCCTTCCAACCAAGAAAAGCTCAGGACCAGATGGATTCTCAGCTGAGTTCTACAAGACCTTCAAAGAAGAATTAATACCAATACTCCTCAAACTATTTCATGAAATAGAAAAGGAGGGAACCCTTCCAAACTCATTCTATGAGGCAAGTATCACCCTGATTCCAAAACCTGACAGAGACACATCAAAGAAAGAAAACTTTAGACCAATATCCCTGATGAACATAGATGCAAAAATTCTCAATAAAATTCTGGCAAATCGCATACAAAAACATATCAAAAAAATAGTGCACCTTGAGCAAGTGGGGTTCATTCCAGGGATGCAAGGTTGGTTCAACATACAGAAATCAATTAATGTAATACATCACATCAATAGACTTAAAGATAAGAGTCATATGATTTTATCAATTAATGCAGAGAAGGCATTTGACAAAATACAACACCCTTTTATGCTGAAAACACTAGAAAAACTTGGGATAGTAGGAACATACCTCAACTTTGTAAAAGCTATCTATGTTAAACCCAAGGCCAACATCAACCTAAAAGGGGAAAAATTGGAATTATTCCCTCTGAAAATGGGAACCAGACAGAGATGCCCTCTCTCACCACTGCTATTCAACATAGTCCTTGAAACACTAGCCAGAGCAATTAGACAGATGAAAGAAATTAAAGGGATACAAATAGGAAAAGAAGAACTCAAACTATCATTATTTGCAGATAGTATGATTCTATGCTTAGAGGATCCAAAAAATTCTACCAGAAAACTTTTAGAATTAATAAATGATTTCAGCAAAGTAGCGGGATATAAAATCAACACCCACAAATCAATTGCATTTCTATACATCAGTGATAAACCCTCTGAAAGAGAAATTAGGAAAAGTATCCCATTCACAATAGCCTCAAAAAAATAAAATACTTGGGAATCAATTTAACAAAAGAGGTGACGGACCTCTACAATGCAAACTACAAGACACTGAAGAAAGAAATTGAAGAAGATCTTAGAAGATGGAAAAATCTCCCATGATCCTGGATAGGCAGAATCAATATTGTCAAAATGGCCATACTTCCCAAAGCACTATATAGATTCAATGCAATCCCAATTAAAATCCCAATGTCATTCCTTATAGAAATATAAAGGATTTTGAAATTCATTTGGAAGAATAAGAGACCCAGAATAGCCAAAGCAATCCTTAGCAAGAGGACTGAAGCAGGAGGTATCACAACACCAGAACTTAAATGATACTACAAAGCTATAGTAACAAAAACGACATGGTGCTGGCACAAAAATAGACATGTAGACCAATGGTATAGAATAGAAGACACAGAAACGAACCCACTTACATACAGTTACCTTATACTAGATAAAGAGCCAAACACGTACACTGGAGAAAAGATAGCCTCTTCAACAAATGGTGCTGAGAAAACTGGAAATCCATATGCAGCAAAATGAAACTAAACTCCTGTCTCTCACTGTACACAAAATTCAACTGAAAGTGGATCAAGGACCTGGGAATCAGACCAGAGACCCAACGCCTAATAGAAGAAAAAATAGGCCCAAATCTTCATCATCTCAGATTAGGACCATACTTCCTTAACAAGAATCCTATTGTACAAGAAGTAAAATCAAGAATCAACAAATGGAATGGATTCAAACTAAAAAGCTTCTTCTCAGCAAAAGAAAGAATCAATGAAGTGAACAGAGAACTGACATTCTGGGGACAAATCTTTGCCACACACACACACATCTGATAGAACACTCATCTCCAGGATATTTAAAGAACTCAAAAAACTTATCACCAAAAAAAAACTAACAACCCAATCAATAAATGGGCCAAAGAGCTGAACACAAACTTCACAGATCAAGATATACAATCAATCAACAGACATATGAAAAAATGTTCAACATCGCTAGCAATCAGAGAAATGCAAATCAAAACTACTCTAAGATTTCATCTCACGCCAGTCAGAATGGCACTTATCAAGAATACAAACAACAATAAGTGTTAGCGAGGTTGCTGGGGAAAAAGCACGCTCATATTGCTGGTGGAACTGAAAATTGGTGCAACCAATCTGGAAAGCAGTATGTAGATTCCTTAGAAAACTTGGAATGGAACCACCATTTGAACCTGCTATCCCTCTCCTCGGTCTATACCCAGAAGACTTAAAAACGGCATACTACAATGACGCAGCAACTTCAATGTTTATAGCAGCTCAATTCAAAATAGCTAAACTGTGGAACCAACCTAGATGCCCTTCGATAGATGAATGGATAAAGAAGCTGTGGTATACATACACAATGGAATATTACTCAGCAATAAAAGAGAACAAAATTATGGCATTTGCAGGTAAATGGATGGAGTTGGAGAATATCATGCTAAGTGAAGTAAGCCAATCTCAGAAAACCAAATGCCAAATGTACTCATTGATAAGCAGATGCTGATCCATAAAGTGGGGAAGGACATGGGAACAATGAAGGAACTCTGTTCACAGGGGTGTAAGGGGGGAGGGGGCATGGGGACAGTAAAGGTGGTGGCATATGATGGTCATCATAGCCCTAACTTTATGTATGACTGCATGCATGTTGTGATTCTATATCACTTACAACCAGAGAGATTTTATCCTCTAAAAAATATAAATAAATAATAATCATAATCATAATTTAAAATTTTTTTTATAAAACACCGGCAAAAAGGGAGGGAGAGGAGATGTACTGTGGACTGAATTAGAGCAAATTATAATCCATGCTTGTATAGTTATGTCAAAAGTAATCTTAATATTATGTATAACTAATATGAACTAATAAAAATACCTGTAAAAATAAAAAAAAAAATAAATGGATGTAATTGTACCCATCATCTTTGCTTTTGTTGCCTGTGCTTTTAGGGTCCTTCTCAAAATATCTGTGGCCAGACCACTATCCTGCATCATTTCTCCTGTGTTTTCTATTTGTAATTTCATAGATTTGAATCTTACATTTAAGTCATCAATTCATTTTTAGTGATTTTTTTGCATATAATGATATATAGGGGTCTAATTTCTTTCTTCTGCATATGCATAGTGAGATTTTCAGGCCATAATTATTGAAGAAACTTTCCTTTCTCCACTACATTTTTTTCCTTCCTTTGTCAAATATTAAAATTTCAGCTTGCCATGATTATGCAGATTTACTTCTGGGTTTTCTATTCTCCTCCATTGGTTTTTTCTGTGGTTTTATGCCAGTACCATGCTATTCACATTGCTATCAGTATGTTTTTAACCCAGGTATTATAATGCCTCCAGCTTTAATTTTGTTGTTGTCATTATTTTTATTTGTTTGTTGAAGTTTGCTTTGTCTGTTTTGTGCCTCCCTATGAATTGTGTGATTATATTTTCTAGTTATGTGAATAATGTCATAAATATTTCGATATGGAATTAGATGGAATCTGCTTTGTTTGGTTTAGTTCTTAATCTATTCAGCCACCTAAAACATTTGAGAATATGATCTCTATTTGAGGATATGACAGAGAGGTAAAAACATACACTGTCATTCTGTTCATTTGTTTCTGATAGTTCTGTATACACTTTTCCCTTTCTCCTCTCTTGCTCATTTGTTAAACTAATTTATTTACTTTTCTTTAGGATCTGTTGTTAGAGGGTGTTTCTTTGGAAGCACACTGTTACCTTACTTTTCATGTTTCTTGCATCCCCAAATTAGGGTTTCTACATCTGGTAGGTTATTTGTTTTCACTAGTTTGATAGGGTGTCCTTTATAGTGAAAAACTTTCTGCTATTGGTGTCTCCTCCTGTACTATTCAAAGATTGACAAGGTAGTACCTTGGAGGTAATATAAAAAATATTCATTGCCCACTTTAAGTTGTTAACTGTAGTCAGTGATCCCATAAGTATTAGTGAACCAAAACATTGTCAGTAACAGTATATATAATGCTTTATCAATTTATCTTTCTAAAATTTTTCATGTAAAAAGTTAAAACCTAACTAAAAGTTTTAAAACACAATTATATAATGGACATATAAGGTCCTATCAATTTAAATCATGTAAATTTTCAATGACAATTATTGAAAAACAATTGCACTAACATCTCAAATCTCATTTTTCTTCTATGTATATGTAGAGAACATATCTGGCTAAAGATCCATCATTTCCATCATATCCAGACAGTTTACAATCAGATTCATATTCCCTTGAATTTCCTTACCCTCTTCCTCAGTAAGCACTGAGCTTGATAAAGAGGTGAATTGGGTCCTATGGTGTGCGTATATATAGATGTATACACACACACACATATACATACATATACATACATGTGTGTACATATATGTATATGTGTATATATATATATATGTTTTTTAACTTTATGTAAGTATCAATACTGACAGCTATAAAGGAACAAAACAAAAAAACAGATTTTAAATTTTTTTAAAAAGCCCAGTTAAGAAGCTTTTCTGAAGAAGATTCAACTGTCTAAATGCTTCTGAGGAAACATTTGTTCTACTTGGGCTAAGAGGCTGCTTCTGGGTGGGGGGTGTCTTGGTTCAGGTTGTCTTGGCCTGACAACCACTGGCCTGCTGACCTCAAAGGATTCTGAATACTTCCTAAACATCAGCTCTGTCATTAACCAAATAGGTATTATAATAATAGTTAATAACTATATAGAATTAGTGAGACTGTTAAAACACATACCACACAAAAGCCCTTGATCAGAGTTGTGAATGATTATGGCTACAGGCTGCCCTGCCATTAGAGGTGTCCTGGATGCTCTTTCAAACTTTTCCTCCTAAAATTTAATATCTGGAGCAGCTACACAAGCACCATCTGCAGACTTGTGACAAATTTAGAGCATGAAGCCACATCTAGACCTTTGGAGTAAGAATCTGTTTTTTGGGGCTGAGGTTGTGGTTTAGCAGTAGAGTGCTCGCCTAGTGCAGCTGAGGCACTGGGTTCAATCCTCAGCACTACATACAAATTAATAAATAAAAATAAAATTATGATTTTAAAAAAGTCAACCTTTAAAAAAAGAATCTGCATTTTAATAATATCCCCCTTATAGTTCATAAACTCAGTAAGTATGAGAAATCTTACATTAAGGAATTCTAATGAGCAATTATGACACAAAGAAAAAAATACAAACAAGAAGGTATAGAAATATCGTTTTAATTTTTACAAAGTCAATTTTACCTCTTTAGATTCCACTTTAAATGTGCCAAATTCAATGAACGATTAAATATTTAAATACAAGTTGCATTCATATTTTTGGAGATAAAACAGGAATGTCACAGAATTAAACTGTGATACATCCATAGCATTTCTTTTCTTTCTTTTTTTTTTTTTTTGTACTGAAGATTGAACTCAGGGGCACTCAACCACTGAGCCACATGCTCAGTCCTATATTGTGTTCTTATAGGAACAGTTGCTTAGCACCTCGCCATTGCTGAGGCTGGCTTTGAACTCGTAATTCTCCTGTCTCAGCCTCCCAAAGTGCTGAGATTACAGGCATGTGCCACTGCACCCAGCTTATTTTTGTTTTTAATTACATTGGAAGTTTATTTTCAAATGATTTTCCTGTTGCCATTAATGAAGAGGAAGAATTTGGTCTCTTAGGTATTAGGTAGAAGCTGAAGATATTTATTCAATAAAAGATATATTAGAATATTATTTGGGGTAGGTAAATATAAATGTCTAGGGTATATTTAAGGGTGTAATGAAATATGTTAGCAATAAACCTAAACAAAGTTCAATTGTAGAAGTTGGATGATTTCTTAAATTTCTTCATATATTTATTTAATAATATTTAATGTCAATTCTGTGTGAGAAACACTTTTGGACATTCGATTATACTCACTAAAATCATCTATAAGTTGCTAGTCTACACCAAGCCAGAATAAAATTGTTATTAAAGTATTATAAATTATAGAGATAATCTGTTATTTTGTATTTCTTCACAGGTTTGACTTGAAAATACAGTTACTACATGTATTTTCTCATCCCTAATATCACAGCAAACTCCCATAATGTGTTGGTAGAATTATCAAAAACACAGTGGAATGCTACAAAACCATGATTTAGCATATTTTCTTCATCACTTACATTTCTAATTAATGTTTGATCAGAAAATTACTGTTAAGCTGATGTAACAAAATTGATTTCTTTTCTCAAAGCAATAAATTTCAAGCATCATCTTATATGTATGGTCTTCATTTCTGCTTTTATATTTATATGCTAAATTGACATAAGCATTCCTTTAATCACTTCCTTTTCCTATTTGGGTAACCCCAAAGCAACTTTATATAAGAGGTCCTTGAAGTCAATCAATTCCATGTAGTCTGTCACATTTCATGTTCTCCAAATATTTGCTCCCCAACCTCAACTAGATTATTTGACCTAGTTATTCCAACATTCGATTTACTCATTTAATTTTTTTCCACTGCATGTATCCTAAATCTCTGTGTACTTTACATATCCTGTCTCAGCCTGGCATGTAACACAAAAACTTACTTTTATGGAGTTTGCTTTATGTTTGAGTAAAGTGGACAGGAATAAATTATCATGTTAGGGAGTGATATGTATGTTTAAAACTAAAAGGAAGGGCAGAGGCACAGAGACAGTTTTACATAGGATGGTGTATTTACTGGTATAGTGATATGTTTGAGAGCATATGGATTTAGGATCAAGCAAGCATGAAGAAGGAAAATTTCATGCAGAGGCAAGAGCAAGTGTAAATTCATTGTGGTAGAAATCAGTTTGTTGAATTTAGGGAAACTTCAAGAAGAACAGAACAGGTAGATATGGCAAGAAGTAGATAAAAATAATTTAAGTTTCATAAAAAGGGGTGTGCTATTATTAAAGTTTTGTAGATGAAGCACAGATTGTGGGTAAGATGGACACCACTGGAGAAGGACATGATTTCATTAGTATTTGGGGATGGAGGCAGGAGTTGAAGGAATTTTACTTATACTTTGGCTTATATAAACTTCAAGATCCTTAGTATTTCCATAGCATTTCATGCTAACCATTCATTGCTTATTTCACTTCTTTTTGGATAACCAAGGCCTTTATTTCTTCATTCAATACATATTTAAAGTAACTGCAGCCAATCATTGAACATCAATGAATCCATCTTCAAATATTCCGGTGATCTATGCTCTCCAAGTTTGATATCTTACCTATTTTTACACTGCTTCTCTCACAAGGAAAGACAAATCTACAAGCAAATATTCATTTTATATTTTCTAAATGAAGAATACAACATGCTTACAAAATCTTTCCTTATATTTGGTCCTACACCTCCACCTCTTACCCTTTCCCTCCAAAGAATCGAAATAATACTTTATTGTGTGAAGCAGCTAACACATCTCACCCTCCAGTCAATTCTAGAGAACAATCAACTTTGACAATAATATGTGTCTATTTGGTATGAACGCTTTAAGCTCCCAGTCCATTATTTTGTACACAGGTCTCTCTTAACTTCTCTCACCTTCCATCCTTGAGCACTAAGATAATACTAATAAGGTCTGAAGACATTTCCTCACTGTTCTTTTACTTTTTTGCGTTTTCTATATCATTCTTACAAAATGTGTTCATTAGGATGATCTTTCCAGTGAAGACTATAAGGATACAAATTAAAATCATGATGCTACAAATGACAATGATGATACTTAAAGTTTATATTTGAGCCATTTCCACTTGCAGTTTGATACACACACTGTCATTTAATACAGCTATGTGTATTATGATACCACCTTCCAGATAAGAAAGCTGCAGTTTTATGACTTTAAGCAACCTACAAGTTCACTGCAATGTTTGTTCATGGGCATTAAACTTTTCCTCTTGAAATTTCATCTACTTGGCTTCCATAATATCAATATCAATTGCCTGTAAATTCTCTTCTCTTCTGCCATTCTTTTTCTTCTCAGAGATTTCCTTGGGTTTCTCAGTATTATTTCACAGTGACATCAATGCCATCTGTGGGATTTATCCTAGGTCTACTAATCTGAACCTACACATCATTCCTGGCTGATCAATAATCTGGTAAATCCCAAATCAGCAGCTTTAGTGTGGACCCTCTCCCAATTTAAACTCATGTAATTAACCTTCTCTTAGAATTGTCTCTGTGGTTACTTTTTTTTATATTTATTTTTTAGTCGTAGGTGGACAGAATATATTTTATTTTTATGTGGTGCTGAGAATCAAACCCAGTGCTTCACACTTGCTAGGCAAGCACGCTACCACTGAGCCATAACCCCAGCCCCTCTGTGGTTACTTTTACCCCAGTCTGTTTCGCCAATTACACAGGAGATTCCTTAAGAGAAGGAACAGAATAAGTCACCAAATATCAACAGCGCCAAACAGGTTTGATGTTATCTAAGACAGTCATGTTTCCATTTATCGGTTACATTATTTTTCATTTTTGAAATTCTAACAAGGAAATGAGATTGTTTTCCATTAAGTAAATAAATATCACAGAATTTTTCATATACTGTACCCTGTTTTTATCATAAAAGAAATGAAGTAGCAGTGGAATGAGGAGAAACAGAAGGAGGAGAAGGAAAGTTTAGCACAAATATTACTACTAATATCCTTTCATGGGTTGCATCCATCAGCCACCAATTGAATGACACACCTGTGATATAGAAGTAGATTTTTAGTGATGTTTTCTTTGAAAAGAAATTTATGCAATATTTTCAAAAAGCATGGTATTTAGGGATAGAGATTAATTATAAAATGTGAAGTTATGAACATTGTTACCAATTTCATTAAAGGAGATTTTGTTCCTGTATTATGAGATGATAATTCACAAAACAACGTTATTTCTGTGTTCATAGTCCACTATTTTTATGTCCCACTTCCACACATAATCTCTGCAGTTCTTAACTTGTTGAAGCAGAAAATATGAGAAAAATAATCCCCTCTTTTTGGTGGTCTATCCTAAATATATACAAATTAAGTTTAATCCAGTGTTTAAATGTGTATAATAATATCAATTTTTTTTACATGGTGCAATGTTGTTCATTGGTAGTGTCTTTGGAACATTATTTACTAGGCCATGAATATCAGAATTGTGGCTCATAATGTTAATTAAGTGAATCAATGAAGGAATAAATGAGGGGAGAAACTAAAGGGGGGTAAAGAAGTAGACAAGATGGAAGAAAAAGAAGTACTCAACACTTTAAAACTCACTTTTAAATTTCAGATACATTTCCATAGTCACCAAACCCTATATATATTTTCTCCATTGAAACTGTACTAGAGATTAGATTAATTTTGCATGTAAGAAACTATAAAGCTTAGAAATAATATGACATCAACATGAGAATAATTAAATCAAATTTGACTATAATTATTTATTTGCCTTAATAAAACATAATTATAATAATATATAACCCAGAAAATAACCATAATTTTCAATGGGGCTCCTACAACATAATATATAAGATTCACCTAATAATTATTACCTTAAATACCTGATCCAAATTCAAACCACAGGTTTAGTTATAGTGTCAGTTGCAAGACATGCAATGCATTTATAATCTATTATGTAGTTAGTTACTTACTTCAACTTTAGAGCACACAAAGAATCACCTGGAGATATTGTTAAAATGAATTTCCCTGATGCACTTCCAGGTTCTGATTCAGCAAGTTTGGAAAGGAAGATCAAGATCTGTTTGCATTTCAGACAGGCTCCCAGATTGTGCTATCTGGTATTCCCGTGCCCATGGGTCACAATCAGGCTATATAACTTACCTGAAGGTTACAAATGATTATCTGATATTCAGTTCTGAGAACATCCACTGTTGGAAGCATGTGTATTTATATACACATATGTTTTGATGTATAATTACAAACTATGTATTTTTTTCTTTTTTTCTAATATCATGTTAACCTATGACTTACATTGAGGAAACTAAACCCCTAAAAACTCAAAGAAAGTAAATTAAATTCCTAATGTAGGTTCCTAGTAACTACATGACATATATTGTATTAATCAAATAGGTTAATTTCACCTACATATGAGAATGTTTTATCATACAATACCAAAATGATCATTAAATTTTCATAAATATTTGCATATATCTTATGACTTAAAATATTATAAATCAATGTAATAAGATCAAAATAAGATTTAAATAATAGTCTGTTAAACATTTTTTGAAACAAATGAGTGCAATTTTGTCACACTCACAATTTATTAAAGGTCAGATAAAATTTGGAAAGACCATAATTAACATTTTCACACAGACTTATACCATCTTGGATTTGGATTTGTTGAAACAGGGAAGATGTTGTTCTATAGAAACATTTTATGATTTTAATCCTTTCAACTTGGTTTACTCTACCAGGCATCTCCTATTGTCTTCTTCCTTTGTGATAAAACAAAGAGGAATTAAAATTTGATGGCTCCATTTCTTTCCACATTATTTTGTCTTTATATTCTTGGTTTATAAAATCACTTTATATTTATTCTTAGTATATGTAAAGACAGCTTTAGAGCAGCATTATTTTCAGTTTCCTTATATGGCCTCAAAATTGACATTACTTAGGAAAACCAACAGGTATTGCAGTGTGTTTAAATACACCAGCACTTAAGGGAAACACATCATCTCCTAAGGCTTCAGTTCAGCTTCACATACTCTCGAGTCATATTGGGTAAAGGTAATATGGTCATGGACCCTCTTCTATGATGTCCAGCTACTCTCTCTCTTGGAAAAGGCTGGTTGAAGTTTCAGCACTCACATGACTGGACTAGAGTTCAAGCAGACATTCTAACACCTTTATTTTTCTTTCAAGCATTTTAAGTATGGCTGTTTTCTTTTGTGACATGATTATGATCCAGTAACAGCCTGTCTGAATGCCAGTTTTCTCTTGAGAGAGGACATCCTAAATGAGTTTCTGGAAAGATTAATGTGATAACAAATGCTAGACATCCTATCATAACAAATGATGATAGAGCAAATACTTAAAAATGGCAACAAGGGCAATTGTCACTATGAAGCTCAGTGCTAATCACAATGTTATTCAACAAATCTCTTGGACTGTTTTATCTTGCAGAAAAGAAATTTTATACCTATTGAACAGCAACTCTACATTTCACCCACCATCAGCCTCTCACAACCATAGTTCCATTTTCTGCTTCTGAGTATTTGACTTCTACAGATACTTCAGGTAAGTGGAATCATGCAGTATTTGTCCTTCTATGAACTGATTTATTCCACTTAGCAAAATGTCCTACTGGTTCCTTTACATTGTTATGAATGAAATTTCTTTATTAAATAACATCAAATTGCATGTGAATACCATATCTTCTTTGTCCTCTCACCTGTACATGAACATTTAGATTGCTTTTATATCTTGGCTACTGTGAACAATGCTGCAAAGTATATTGGAGGGCGAATATCTATTCAAGATCTTGATTTCAGTTCTTTTGGATACATTTCAAGAAGCAGGATTGATAGATAATATGGCAGTTCCACACATAGTACAGGGTTGCAATTTCTTCACATCTCTGCAACACTTGCTTTTCCCTCCATTAATGGCCATCCTAACAATTGTGAGGTGATATCTTATTGTGGTTTTGCTTTGATTAGTGATGTTGAGTATTTGCTCTTACCCTTGTAAGCCATTGTATGTTTACTTTTCAAATGTGTCTATTCAGGTCCTAGGCCCATTTTTAATCGGGTTATTTGTGTTATTTGCTATTGAGTTGGAGTTCCTCATGTGTTTTGGATATTAATTCCATATAAGATATGTGGTTCACAAATATTTTCTTCTATTCAGTAGTTTCACTTTTTATTTTGCTGATTGTTTCCATTGCTGCGCAGAAGCTTTTTAGTTTCATGTAACATATTTTGTAAATTTTTGCTTCAATTACTTGTAAATTTTGTCATATCAAAGATATCATTCTTATAGAATCCTTTTCTGGCCTTGGTATTAGGGTAATGGCAATCTCATAAAATGAGTTTTGAAATGTTTCCTGTTATTCACCTTACTGAAAGATTTTTGAGAAAGTTTTGTGCTCTTTCTTAAATGTTTGGTGGAATCCACCATTGAAACAATGTAGCCCTGAGACATTTTTCTTGGAAGCTTTTCAGTAATTGATTCAATTTCCATACCATTATAGGTCTGTTCTGATCGTCTATTTCTCCATTATTTGGTCTTAATAAGTTATATGTTTACAGGAATTTTTCCATTTCTTCTATGATATTTTTCTTTCAGCACTTTTAATATGTCATTGTACTCCTCTGTCCTGCATGGTTTCTACTGAGAAGTCAGTATTTAATATTATGGAGTTATATTCTTAGTGACAAGTTGCTTTATCTTGCTCTATCAACTTTCTTTTTCTTCAATTTGGTAATTTGGTTATAATATATTATAGTACTATCTTTTGGTTCTTCAGGGAATTATTGAGTTTCTTCAATTTGATATCTATTTTCTTCCCCGGATTTTGGAAATTTTCTAACATTAATTATTTAAATATACTTTCTCTCATTCCCTCATCTTCTGTGACTTAAGGTGTGTTTTGGTTAGTTTGAAGGTTGCTCAATAAGTTCTTAGGTTTTCTTCACTTTTTTTTTTCTTTTTGTTCCACTAATTAGCTAATTTCAAATGACTTTTCTTTTAGTTCATTCTGATGAGACACAAACCAGACTTTTGAGCAGTAATCCAAAAGACCTGGACATTAGACACATACTTTCCACTCTGTTTTCCCCCAAGGGAGAATTCTCTCAGCAATGAACTGTGCTGGCTTGAGTTAAGGGCCAACATAGGCAAAGTGAAATTGCTTGACTGATCCCTACTTTGTGCTTGTCTGGAGTACTACAACATTTAGGCTAGATTCTGGAAATCTCACAAAGGAGTCTTCATCTATGTACCATTGCTAAATTGGTATTTCTGTTGGAGAACAAATGCTGAGATATCCTATTCCATCAATTTGTTGATGTCACTCTTTTTTATTTATTTCTGCTCATTTTTATATTCCCTTCTTTGGGGAGGTCCTCTTTTAATTTAAATTTTGGTTAATTTTTTTTCTACCTTCTTAAGGTAGAAGCTTAGGCTATTGATTAAAAACCCACTTCTTTTCTAATATAATCATTAACCATTATACTGTTCATTTTCACCACTGCTTTAGCTGCATCCAACAATAAATATCTTGTATATTTATTTTCATTCAATTCAATTTTACACAGCAATTTTCTCTTTGACCATGATTATTTACAATATTTAGAATGCAATTATCATGGAACTTTCCAATTGTTTCTCTATCATTCATTTATTATTGTGAATAAGAATAAAGAGTATATAATGTATGTAACAAATCTTTTATATTCTATCAAGACTTATTTAAAGTTGTAGAATATGATCAACTTGGGTAAATGTTCCAGTTACACTTAAAAATAAATATGTGTTCTGTTATTGTGGAAGGAGTATTATATACATGTCAATGAGGTCAAGTTGATTGATACTGTTCTAGTCTTCTATTTTTAACTGATATTCTGACCAATTAACCAATATTTGACTGAGTACTGATGGGAAGCTGACTCAGCAACCAGCTCACAACATCCATGTACTCCCTGTACTTACATTTATCATTGTATCTTTGAACTAGAACTGGATCTGCTTTGCAGCCTTATTGCTAGAAGCTGAGCAGGGAAACTGGACTTCACTGTGCAGAGTAGCATTACAGAAGAGATCACAGAAGTTCTGAAGAACTCAAAAGTCCATCTGACATATTTTCAAGCAGAGCAATAATCTCTGTTGTCACTTATAGAGTACACCACAAAGAAATGTCACAAGAGGCTAGTGAGGGCTTGTGAAAACATACCCTGTACAATTTCTCTCAACAGCAGAATCAGCAGCACATCAATGAGAAATACTATATTCAGCTGACTTTGTAGTTTACTTCTTTGCTGGCTGATCTGTTTCCAAACTAATACCCAAAGAGGCAATCTGAGGTGAATCTGTGACCTGCAGTGTCACTACAGACTCACTGGTACACTCAATAAACATGGTTTTCTTCCAGATACTACTTTTCCACATGTATAACTGCTGCAGTTGGTCAGAGTGCTGGAAGAAGCACCTCTTGGCCATTGCGCTACCATCTTGTTCTGTCTGGTGTCCCAGGTATACCAGCAGCTGGTTTTTCGGAGATTGATGAAAGGATCCCTAAAGGGATTGAACGTTATTGTCTTGTCCCTTTGCATCTCAGGGAAAACAGCCAACACAGTAAGCAGGTCATTCTCATAGCAAAAGTGGCCATGATCATCAGTGAACATGACTTCAGGAGTCACCTGGAAGACAAGGGTGGTCTTCCTCCTGCACAGAGAATACAGCCAGGATGTTTTTGTACAAGTGCAGCCCTTGTTTGTGTGAAAGGACCACTTTTTTACACTTCAGTATGAACATATAGCCGTCAGTGAGAAAGTCAATGGTGTAAAGCAAATAGTCCTCTAGAGGGACCGTGGATTGAAGGTCTCTGACTCATGGTTGCAATATGCCTCATAGAAAAGAGTAAGGTTCCTGGGGTGGGGGGGCAGGCAGCAGAGCCCATGATGACACACCATCAATCATCAGTGAAGAGGCTACATTCCCTGTTCAGATGCTCACCATTGCTGCTATGTTGGTAAGGTGCAGAAGGACAAAAAATATTAAAAGAGACATCCCAGAAGACTGCTGGCCATTGCCATTGGACATTGCCATTGGATACCCTCCTTACCTCACTTATATCCCTATAGTAGGTCCTCTATGCCTGGAAGTCCTGGCACCTACAGATTTCAATAGATGCCTTGCCAGAAGAGAAAAGCAATAAAGCTGTGTCCATTGCATAAGAAACAAGGGAGTTTTTCCAACATTGACAATTGTGAGGCTGGAGAAGACTCTGGTGGACACTCACCTGGTGCCAGTGGTTACCTACCTTCCTGAACTGATCTTCAACATTCCAAGCGGTGAATGACATTTTAGTTTTGGAGTCCTCAAACTTTAATATCGGAAACATGATGATCCATTATCACATCTCTTTCAGGTCCAGCTAGAGGGTCGGGGGCAAGGGACATCCCACCTTGCTCTGTGTGCACCTCCTCCCGCCTCCTCACTACTCTCTTTAGGCCCCATCTTCCTCTGCTGCCATATGTAAAGTCTTTCCAGATAATAAACTGAAATAATCATTGTACTCATTTTGTGTTTTCCCTTTCTCCCAGGGATCACTCTTCTGCATTCCCTGCTTAGTAATATCTGAACATTTATTTTGTTATTCTTGTAGTTCTTTAAAGTAGCAGGGGAAATCCATTCTTTCATATGCTATCAGGACTGAAGCTAAAATCCAGAGTAAATGGATTTTGAAGTCCTCATAGTTCTTCTAAAAGTCTTCTATTATCTGATCCATTTACTACTCTGACTTCAGGTCCACAAAATTTTCTCACTCTACCTACACTGTCCCATTTGCTATTTTTAAAAAATAATCTATACATGTTCTTATTACAGGATCTGGGCTTTAATGCTCTTCTATCTATCTGCTTATTTCCTATATCTTTCCTCATTTCCTTTACTTTTTTGCTCTTTTGCTCAAGGAGGCTTTTCTGGCCACAATCTAGTGTTGAACACTCCATTCCAACCAAGACTTCCTATCCCCCTTTCCAATATTCAGTATTCTCCTTAATGTATATCACTATATGTATGTATGTGTGTGTGTATATATATGTGTGTGTGTGTGTGTGTGTGTGTGTGTATAAAACGTCATATTTGTTATGTCTCCCTTCTAGAGTATAAACTCTTTGAAGTCTAGAATTTTCTTTTGTTCCTGGCTTTATGCAAAGTGTATAGAAGAGTTCCTAAGAATATATTAAGAACTCAATGATTGTTAAATCAATCAGTTTTATATTAACATATACCTACACAAAATTTTATATATCCTCTTTATTAAGTATATAGAGAATTGGACACAAACAATAAAGGAATCGTGTTTGTATGAGATGTGCAGGACATTTTTATAGCTGTGTTTGAATTGTAAAATGATCTTAAAAGACACATAGGCTTTATCATGCATTTCCTATAAGAATGTGAAAGAAGGGCATTCAGAGCAAAGATAGAGTCATAGAGATGTGAAATTCACAATGAACTCAGGAAAGTATGATTGAGGTAATAAGAGGAGTGGGAAATGAGACCACAAATATCTGCCATGCAAAATTTGATAATGGGAAAGAAAGAAATTTAAAAAAAAACACTATCTTTGAATGAAAAAAAAACTAGTTCATGGAACAAGTGAACCTGAACTCATAATACAGATAACTATTATATATTACAACCTGCTTCTTTCCTGTTATCATGTTCTAAATCAAACTGTGCTAAAGTAATCCTTGGAATCCATGGAACAAAAATTGGAAAGAAAATTTCTAATCATACTGACTTCTCAGAATTTAAATAGAATTTTAGGTACTTGAAACCACAGAATTACCATATCATAGAGGAACAAGGTTTAAATAGTATTAAAGTGATCCATGACAGATTATCCACCGCCTCATCTTCTTGTCTTCCATTTGGGAAACAAGGTAATATTTTACATTTTCTTTCTCTTATACCATGTACTTATGAAAAATATTTCAAAACCTTTGACACTCTTCTGCACAATAAAAATAAAAATATTTGTAAAGATGTTAATACCAGTGTATTATATATTGATTGATAAATTTTCTTTTAATTAACATAAGGTTGTGACTTATCTTCTATGCTTTTAAATATAGTTAATATTTAGACGCTGGAGATTTCATTGTGATAGTGTCTCATGAAGTGCTCAGGTTTTATTTTGAAGGTGAGACCAACATAATCAGCTTTCTGGAAATTTAGCAACTGCTTACTTTGTTTATGCTTCTTGAACCTCTTTATCATCTAAAAATTAGAGAATAAAATTTACACAGTTACATACATGGTCATTCTGAAAATTACAGATAATATTATGAAAAATCTACCACAGCAATTGCCATATATCAGTTTCTTAATAATTACAGCTATTTGAAATTTCCTTTCCCATCAAGTTAAATCTAATTAAGAAGTAATATTTTTCCATTTTTCAATTTGCTACACATATGTAAAATACCATTTCTAAGTAAAATTGATTAGGAAATAGTTATATAAAATGTTTATTTTAGATCATAAATGAAAGGCAATAAAATATATCTGAAAAATTTAAGCAAAGCTTTTCTATTATGAAATATCCTATGTATATGAATGAACATGATTTTCATCTTAGCAGAGTAAGTGAATATATATTGTCAACAATATGTTGTTGTTATTCAGTGTAAAGATGAGATGTTTTATGCCAAAGATTTTGGAAATTATCTTAAAATTATAGCATACAAATATTAATGTGGACAATTGAATGCCTATATATCTTCACCCTCTATATTCACATAGATGTTAATCACAAAGACATTTTGGAATCATTTGGGTAAAAAGTAAAAATATCCTTTGTGAATTTTAAATATGCATATTATAAGGGGTAAAATATATCAAAAATACATTAGAATATCTTTATTTCCATTTTAATTTATTTCTTTAACCATAGGGGAATTAATTTGATTTGGAGGTAGTCAGAAAGCCTAGGGATTGTTTATAGCCATAGAATTAAGGTCAATGTAGCTGGAAGTGATTTCAGAGATTATAACTAAAGTCACTTTTGTCAGGTGTATTAAGTGAAGCCTGGTGGTTTAAGCACTGGGTTAAACTCTCAGCACCACATATAAATAAATGAATAAAATAGAGATCCATCAACATCTAAAAAAAATTTTTTTAAAAAAGAGTTCTTGTTAAATTTTATCATTATGATAATCATTCTTCACAAAATGCCCATCCGTAAAGATTAATTCTAGTAATTGACTCTATCTTAATGGACCTTCTACATTTTAGCAAGCATGACTTTAAATTATGCCCTTTTGGTTGGGGGGTCTCTTTTGAAATAAACTATGATATTCATATATATAGTCATGAAATTCTCCAAAGTATTTACGGTTGTTAAAGTTCATTGCCCTTTTCTCATCGAGCAGAAAGATAATACTAGATAAACAATTAATAGACAACAATAGATAAATAATATATAATTTTCAGAAGGTAAAAATATATTATAGATTTTCTGTATGTTTCTGCAGGACCAAGTAGCCATGAAGTTTTTCATCTTTGCCTGCCTTTTGGCTGTTGCTCTGGCAAAGCATGTAAGTATATGGGGATACAAAATTTGTTTATTTAAACCTATAAAAAGAGTAAAGGTTTTACTACATGAAGAGGATTCAAGCATTGGCAGTGGTGAATAGAGACACAGTGTGTTCTTTGTAATCTGTGATTGATGATAACATGGGCTCTGCCTACACAGAATAGGAAGGTTAACAATCATTCTACAAAGCATCTTTGTTGTAGTGTTGTAGCTATAAAAACAGGAAGAATAGGTAGAAGAAAGAAGGGATAACTTATCCTCCATGATATATTGTAATATAGTTCAGAACTCCTCATGTGTCTAAAGTTTAAGATAGCTCCATTCCAAAGCCAACTGTCAAAGGAATCCAAATTCCACTGAATCTACCCAAGACACAGTCTTTTAAAATTTCATTGCCATTAAACAGTAGAAAAAGAGATTCACTTTGGCATTGTAAATAAGTTACAAAAGTTAAATTTGTTTGTTTTTGTTAATTACATAGGAGATAAAGCCTGCTTCTCCAGTGAGATAAAGCACTAATTATGAATACAGATGCTGGCAACTAGTAGTACAAAATATGTCTTTGGTTTATGTCATTCTCCAATAGTCATATAATAATTGTGACATTAGTACAAGAGTAATGCTGAGCACCCCCTATTCTGTGGATGCAATGACAGAAGTCTCTTGTACTTCTGGAATAAGGACGCATGCACATCTGTAACTATAATGGGTCTTGATTTCTGAATGTGTTTGTACCCACACACAGAACAGATGCCCAAATCTCTTCGAATGTTTGAATGTCACCCAAAGAAATGCTTGTTTTCTTTTTAGGTATTTTATATAAAAATCAAATATAAAAGAAAAATATATGGAGAGGACAAATAAAATTGTTCCTTCCCTCTTTGCTGTTGACATTTGCAAAAATGTTGTGATACGTTCTCACATAAAAACATTAAGAGTGCAGAATAAGTTATTTCACAAGAAAGTAACGAGTTAATTATCCATTGAGAGTAAAAGTTTGGATCGTATGTATTCTGCACAGTAGGCAAAAGTTATGCATTTTATTTTGAATTACTGTATAATTGGTGTGGGTTTATGCTTTTTTGAATAGTGCCAAAAATCACAAGGAATCAAAATTTATTATCAATTTCTTTTTCCAAGGAATCTACCAGCATTGAGCAAGAAGTAAGTCATAATTTCCTATGCCAAACATATTTTAAAATAATTTGCCATTTTATATAGCTGTAAAAATGAATGTTATTTATTATTTCAGAAGTGCAAGAAGGACAAAAATGTGGTCTTCCAAGCAAATCAGGTAAAATTGATTTATTAAAGGCTTTGTATTGATTACTGAAATGTATTTCATGTTGATTATGAGTATTTTCCCATTTATGCATGTGAGTATTATTTTTTAATCTCTCTCAAATAGGTGATGTTTTTATTGTCTTAATTGCCATTCAGGAATTACAGGAAATTATAAGTCCCTCCTGAATCAGTACTTTAATTACCCCTGATTATTTTTTAGAGGATATTTGCTCCAAATTCCATTAGGCATGTTGCCTTGAATTCAAGTCTGATCATATTGTATTGTATAAGTATAATTGAAATTAGCATAAATGACGTTGATGTACTCAGTGTCAAAGAAATTTGAAAACCAGGAGGGAAACAGGAACTTGTCCTACCTAATTCAATGATCAATTCAATTAAAAATATTAAATGTATACGGACCAACTAACCCACTAAATATTTCCCCAGTTTTCAAAAAGAATAGAGATTAATACATTTTGTGACTTAATTACTTACACTAATATTTAATATTTTTATTAAAATTCTCTCTTTTAAACTTAAGCAAATTTATTTTAATACAAACTTTATGTAATCTCTACCTAAATTACAAGTTTAATGGCCTAATTATATGTTTTCCCAATACACTGTAAAATATGTATGTAGTTAATGAATTCTTTAAAAAAATTTACTCCTGTACTGCCCAAATTAATTTTTTCTGCTTATTTAACAAACATTTATGGAGGAAGAACTATGTCTCATACAATACTCTATGCTTGGGAATACAACAGTGAATACAGCCCACAAAGTTCCTTCTCATTTCAATTCATCACTGCCAATGTGTTTCTTTTCAATTGGGAATTTTTTGTATAATGATACATACCCACAGAATAAAAATGAATTCATTATTATGCCTATCTCTGTGGTAGATGAATTTTATCTTTATATTCAGTAGACTATATTTAAAAACAGTGCTATAAAGATATGTTTAATTCTTTTTAAACTAGGAAATAACAAAAAAGGGAGATGAAATGGTAAGATGCTTTTATTAATCTTAACATCATTAGATTGACAGTATTTATGCTTAATTTTAAAGATTAATAGTAGCCTGTGGAACATCCAGAACATTCCTCTTTTACTAAACCAGAAACTAATACCTTAATCCTTAAAAATTATAATTGTACTCCACCTGCATTAGCTTTATTCCAAGTTTTCCCTTACTCTCACAATGGAGATACTGCCATTGAAATAACAGATAATATTTGCCTCTTCCATTTGCTTCCAAACATGATTAACAATTAGTACCTATAAAGCTTGATTTTAATGTTTTTACTTCAACCATTCTTTTGAGGTTTCATATTAATTAGTGATTAGGTAGAAAATTAATATGGAACATACCTAAAGCAGCTACTGATATTTAAGGAATAATATTGAGGATTCCATTTCTTCTTATTACCAATTTCTTTAATTTTTGTTTTTATTTTTGAAGGTATTGTCTAGCAGTTCTAGTGAGGTAAGATATTATTTCTTTTGAAGTCAAAAAACTTTGCTTCCAAGAAATAGTAACTTTTCAATAGTGTTCTACATAGTTTGATAATTTCTAGCAAATATACATCTGAATATTTGAGTCCTTACAAAGAACTCAAAATCATATTGGGGAGACTTAAATTGACTATGTTCAGAAGAAACATCATTTATTCTACCTTCTATATTTTATATACGTGACTACATAGGAAATTGAATTTTAAATAAAGTCTGAGCTAAAGTGAGGAATTGTCATTTGCCTTAAGCATAGCTTTATTTTGGAAACCTTAATATTGCTTAGAGGTGAAGTTCTCAAAGGGGAGAGTGTTCCCTGATAAGTAGCATCAGGAGCATCTTCTAAAAAACTAAGGGAAAAACAAAATCTTAGGCTCTTTGGCAAACTTACTGAACGAGAAACTCTGGATTGGGGTTAAGCAAACTATTTTAGCAAGGCTTCAGATGATACTGATGCTCATTAATCTTTAAGACCCATTTTTAAGAAAATTGAATAGGGTTTGTGTTAGAAATGCACATTGCCAATACCTGAAGCACCTCTGTTGGTGGAAAGAACCAGGTTGCAAGGGTCTCTTGAAGGAGCAGGCAGCATCATCATGCATTATGGCCTTGTCACCTTGAATAACACCTAAATTCCTCATAGTCAGTATCTTAGGAAGCATGCCTCAGTTTCTCCAATTTAAGTCTCACTTCACCAGGTCAGGTCTATATTGTTTTTTTATTTACTTTTTTGGGGGGAGGGGTCACTTGGCTTTACTCCACAGACACAAGAAATTGTCTAAATAATGTAAAATTGATAAGGTATTCAAAGTAAACATATTTTACTTCATGCTATTATTTTGGAATAAAGAGAATGACAGACTTAGTTTTAATAAATATTTAATTTATTTAATTATTAAAAAATGACTTAATATCTTACTGCTAGTGGGTTAAACTCTGAATATTTAATTAATTGCTTCTAATTTTCTAGTAAAATTATTTAGGGATAACTACTGCTATGCATTCAAGTAAAGCTACTTCTCATTTTGTTCCTCTAGGAATCTGCTGAAGTTGTCAGTGAAGTAAGTAATTATGATTCAGTTAAATTAATGTCACAAATAACACTTTTGCTTTTTATTTCTCTGACATGCTTTGTTTTTTAACAGAAAAAGAAGCAGTCTGAGGAAGAAAATGTCTACATAAAACAGCTGGTAAGTTTTTCATGCAATTTATTACTTTAAGTAAAACAATATATTTTACAATTCTTTCTCTTCAAGATGATCACATCATCTCTTCTCAATAAAAATATTTAGCACCAAATTTATGATAAAATTACTTTTTCCTATTATGACTATGACATAAAAAATCTAGCCTTAATGAATAATATTGGAAACAGCATTTTTAAAAAACAAAAACAATGCAAATAAACTTACAGTAGTTATAAATCTTAGAAAAATATTTAAGTAGTTTACTTAAATACCATTGTAATATCATGTAATCACATTGTCACTAGGCTTCTTTTTTCTCAATAAAAAAGTTCATGAGATTTTTTATTCATTTTTATACAAAGTGTGCACAAAGTAGTATGACTCAGCTTCTTTTTGAAGTAGCAATAAAAATTGATTAGTTAAAGCCAAAAGCTACTAAATGTTCTCATTCTAAGCCATATAAGATCCTGTTACCCGTCTGCTGTGGACAAGAGAAATGTGCAGTGCAAGAAAGAATGAGGTTTTAAAGTCAGGCAACTTCATTTCTGACACTTCAGTTCCCCAAGGTCCTATTTAATTTCTTTAAAACTATGTTTTCCTTAAATGAAAATGAAGTTAGTAATACTATTTCTGCAGTCTTTAAAGGATGATATTAGAGGGCATACGAAAATTATATAACAAATCTCAAAAAAATGCATGAAAAGACAGCAATTATTATTAAATTTACATACGTGCAGAAAGTCCATTCTAAATCTTTTAAGACAGAGACCGCTCCATATTGAGTAGTTCAAAATAAGAACTCTAAAATAGAACTATTGTTTAGAAAATTAATTTCCCAATAGATTTTCTTATGTTTTTTCTAAATTCTAATCGAATTATCCTCTTGTACCATTGTCTTTATGCCCAGTTTTCTTTCTTTCTTTCTTTTTTTTTTTTTTTTTTTTTTTTTTTTTTTTTTTTGTCTTTTTTGGAACTGGGGGTCAAACTCAGGGCTTTGCGAAAGCAAGGCAGACGCTTTGCCACTGAGCTACATCCCAGCCCTATGCCCAGTTTTAAAGATATGTTGATATTCTATACATCTACTTACTTATTCATCTTTATGAAGTAGAAATTCTCCAAACATGACAATGCCATTTTAAGTGATTCTATATTTACATAAAACAGTAATTTATGATCAAGAACCCATTGCCAAATCAAAGTAGGAACACACTATAATATTTATTCAGCTGGGCACACGTGACAGGTGCTATACAAACCATCGGGCATATGTCTTTCATACAAGACTTCAAGGTAAATGACACTGTTGAGAAGTTAGCAACTAGCCCAGGAGAAGGAAAATATAAATCGAATTGTCCCTGAATCTGAGTACCAGTCTTCTTCAACCAGATATGAAAAACAAAAAATGACAGAGATGGACTTCTGGATAATTCTTCACTTCTTTTCTTACACATTATTTTGTTCTTTTCACTCATTAAAAGCCTCACTTTGCTAGGATCCTAAATTAGCCAGATGATTTACTTCAATTCTGAAGTCCGCTTTATTCACATTTATAGTGAATTTTATACTAAAAGTGTCTTTTATTTGGTCAATTTGGCATAAATTAACTATTATCTAAGTAAAGATTTAATTCATTTGATTTTGTCCAGATATGCTCTGATCACATTCAGTACTCATAAGTATTGATACATTTCTTTTCTTTCAGAACAAGATCAAACAATATTATCAGCAAGCTTACTTCCCCCAATTTCGTCAGGCTCATCATCAACAGCAGAGAATTTTGAACCCATGGGATAGCTTTAAGAAAAACGCCAATCGTGCTGTTTCCATTCTGGTGAGTTGTGCATTTTTGCTTGTTTCTATTTTAAAAAAAAAAAAGAATACATTAACTAGAGGGGAAATATCCAATCAATGTCAATGTAGAAAATAAAACAAATTTCAATAACATTTTCTAAAACAGACATTAAAGTAAATCTATTAGAAAGAACTAACAGTGATTACAATGAACACAATAGTCGTAAATTTTCACTTACATGTCATTTGACTTGATTCTGACAGCAAGTCTCTGAAGTGGGCAGCAGTAAAGAATATCCTCTCCATTTTTAAAAAGGAACTGAAATTTACAAAAACTGAGATCGGTTGCCAAAGTGTTAGTTAATATCTCCATTTAATTTTATAAAGCCTTTTGGCTTAAGGAACTTTTTCAAACATGAAGAACAAGTTGCGGAGGAGGAAATTGAACACAGGATCTTAATTACAATGTGAGATTTGGGTTCAGAAGACTAGAGATTGGGTCCCACATTCACTAAAAGCCTAAGTGACCTTGGGCACATGATCTCCTCTTTCTGTGCTTCCTATTTATTGAACATGAATGATTTTTCCAGGTAGCCTTTAGAAATTAAAGAACTACCATCATTAAAGGAAATATGCTTATGCTGCTAGTTTGAGTGTTAGATGACCAAGAATAGTATAAATGTCCATCTGTTTTCATCAAAAATAGAAAAGCTTTGTCATTTACTATGTCCAGAAGATGGCAGAGTTGAGAAGTAGTGACTGTAGATTAACTAGTGGATCTCAGCCACTAATCAACAAATAAGGTGGTAACCCTGTCATACACAAGTAAGCAAGTCAGTTAACTATCCTTCATGCTTTAGATTATGTTCACTGGTGGTGAAAAGTATACATGCTATTTTTTTATTTCTGGAGATGCATTCCCCTGCCAAGCAAATCCTGTAGAAGCATGAGCAAGGTCTACAGCTAAAATGGTAAATTCCAAAGTCAGCCTTCAAACCAGCATAGAATTTCCACCATAATCTGAAATATTTAATAATTAAATATGAATCAAGAATGCATGAAAGAAATGAAACTAGTAAGCAAAAGTCTGAACTGAGTTATAATTAGAACACTGTTTACAGAACAATTTCATAATATTTATGAGCATTATTTCATTGTAAATGGGGTAATTAAGACTTAAATACATGATAAATGTGAGTGATTTTAATAAAACAAAGAAACTATATGAAATAATATGTCAACATCATGAGAATTTAATAAATTATATATGAAAAAGCCTAAGTAATTGTATTGTAGATAAAATAAAAATTACTGTATGCCAATTCCAACCCAGACCCTAAAACTAAAAATCTCAGAGTTTTGCTACTTCATTTATTTCTTAAAAAAAAAAGAAAGAAAAAGAAAAAAGAATAAAGATACTTCAGTGACCAATTGGACATATAGAACATTAATTTCTTCTCTTTGACTATACTAGTCTTAACCAGTCTCTCCCTTGACTTTTTTTTCTGTATCTGGGCCTCTATCACATCTTTTAATAAAATACTTTTATTTAACTGAAAGTAAATTCCAGTTAGTGGCAAGTAGCTAATATACCATTATTTTGCCATACTTGGATTTTGAGTCAATTATTTATATCAAAAAGGCTTGTTCAAAGCTTCTCTTTACTAGAAGATACCTGCTGGATATTATTGTTTTCAGCATGTATTATAAAACTTAATGCATATTTCCTTACCTGAAAATATATAAATATCTTAAAACATTCCAATACTCTTTAGCTGGTTTCCATATACAGTATTTTATATTTTTAAATGAACAACTTAAAAATCTATAACCTAAAACCTAATACAACTCAATACAGGACTATGTATTTATTGCAATCATTGGAAAGTATGGGATTTTGCAACGATAGCCCAGTTCAAATGAATTGTCCACAGAAAACAATGCATATTCCAGTTGGCTATTTGATTAGGCCATAAAATTGAAACTTACTTTTTGTTTTTATATAGAAAAAAGAGGACCACTCCTCCACAGAGGTAAGGTACTTTCACAGTTTATTGTTCATAGTTTATGTAGGCTTAAGGTTACAGTTATAGAACTAAAGAACATGGAAATTTAAAAATGAAGCAATGTTAAAGTCATTTAGGAGAACAGGCTAAAACTATAACAAAGTTAATAGAATTCTAATTGTGACTACCAGACACTACCAAAAACGTTCAATACCACCTCCTTTGCTGGAAGTTACTGAATAATCATATTACTTTAAGAGTCATGGTGTCTTAGATTCTATTAACTGAGCAAGACAGTCCCTTATATGCTTCCAAGTAGGTACTTGAATTCCTACATTTAGTGCTAATTTTTAGAAATCTTCCTACCAATGCTTCAAAATACATGTCTAAAGGTACCCTGAATGTTACTTAATGATTTGGCTAATTTTCTTCAGTTCTATTTTCCTTCTGTAAAACCAAAAACAACATGATAGGAAATAACATTTGAAAAATATGTAATTAAAATTTATTTTTCCCCCCTAAGGAATCTACCAGAATCTCCCAAGAGGTTAGTCCTAACTACTACAATTAAATGAAATTTTAAGGGTTATTTTAAATTTCATTCAGAATAAGCATTGTTTACTTAGCATGATTATATGCAGTACTCAACTGATGAACTAAATTCCATTTTACTTCTATGAGAAAGAGATCTTATTTAGTACTTTTAATTCTTATTAATTCCTAGAATTTTAAAATTTATTGTTACTGTAGTTGCTTAATTGTGTAAATATGTACCAAATATTTTTCTGATATTTACTCTGATGGAAATTTTATATAAATCCTACACAAAACATATGTGTGAATACTTTAATACACAAATATCTATTTAATGGAATTGTAATAAACAGTATTATTTAAAATTTTCCTTAATATATTAACTAAATTAAACTCATTGATTAATTCATTTAAGAAGCATGCATTTAGCAAACACTATTTCCTTTACATGATTCTAGATCTTGAGGATTCAAAATGAATAAAAATGCAAAATCTCACTCCATGTTACATTCCATTAATGTTAATTTTATTATGTGTTTTTTTCTTTGAAGAACTCATATATAATTTGAACAATGAAAATAAACTAATTATTATTTTTCTCTGAATGGATTTTTCTTGCTACATCCAAGAATACCATCTGTCTTAAACAATAAACAGAATAAAATCTGTCTTATCTATAGAGTGGAAACAATAAACAACATGTTTGACTCTTCTTTATTTAAGGAGATCTTAAAGAAGATTGTTGATATGGTAAGAGCTTTTATTTACATACAGCTATATTTGATTTGAAATGTTAGCAGGAAAAACAAGCATGCTTGGGAACTTCTTTTAATAAATGAGAAGGAGATCAGTTTATTTGCATAAAAGCATGATTTTATTAGGCCCCTTGACTGCATTTCTCTTATTGTTCTCAATTAAAAGTTTCTCTTACTTGTCACATAAATAAATAGGAAGTATTTCTACTATGCCCATGATGAAGTTGGCCACAGACTTGTAAATGCCCCCCCCCCTTTTTTTTTACTTCATGCTATGTCCAATATTTAAAACCAGTTTGTAATTGGGGAAACATCTAAATAAAATTCAGCCTTTTGGTGTGAAAAAAAAAACAAAGTTTCTCTTTATATCTAATTATATTCATATACATCTTTTATACATTTTACACTGCTTTTAAAAAAAGATGGAATTTTAAATTTTTTGAAGAAAAAAATATGTTTCTGCTGTCCTATTTTGCCCATCATAGTGATGATCATGTTGGTAAAAAAAATAAAAAGTTCTATCATACTATTGTTATTTTTGGAAAAAGATTCCAAATTCAATTAACTTTGGTCTTCATAATTTTGTTCTTTTTAATATTTTTTTGATTCTCAGACACTTCTAGTGGCTCATCTACTGTGGCTGAGTGAATGACACTTTTTTAAATAAAAGAAACAACCAATTCATCAAGAAATAGCACATTTTTCTACTGCTATAATTTTTAGAAAAGTAATAGCTGTCAATTTTTAACAAAATATGTAATAAAAATAACAGATATACTATGTAATAATACATTATTTATAAATTTATAATTCAAGTAATTGAATATATATACACATATATAAAATCAGAACATTCTTCCCATGAATAAGCACATTATTCAGTTTCAAAGAAATATGTGAAACCAATTTTCAAATAAATCATCATTGTTAGTGTGCTATGAATCTATCTTTAAAAATAAATAAGGATCTTTTTTTTAAGAAAAATACATTTTGAGCAATTATCTGATTGATTCTGGAACACATGCAAATCTCAGAAATGTGTTTTCATTTCAAATGGACTAGATGAGGTTACCCATATAACACAACTGCATTTCTCTTGGATACTATGGTATGACCTAATTTCTCAAAATTAAGGTGTTTCAGTGACTATTTTCAAACCACAGACAATCTTGTGACCAGTTATTATGGTCTAAAGACACATGTGTCTCAGTAAAAATACACAGGCTTGTAGTCAGGCAATTTATATTCCAACTCCAGCTTCATCACCTTTTATATCTGTAACATTGTTTATTGAGTATTTTAAAATGTTCATTTTTTTCCCCATGAAAATCAAATTCAACCCATCTCAGAGACTTGGTATTTGTGGAAAAAATTATTTGTTGTATATTTACCTTTTTAAATACAAGTGGTGCCTATTGAACACTTACCATGTGCCAGATCATGCCAGGTGCTCTGTATACACCACCATGTTTAATCATTTTTTTAATATAACTGATTTGTTCTTTTTAGTTATGCAACATATCAGGACTTATTTCAACATAAGTATAAAAGCATGGAATATAATTTGTTCTAATTACATTCCCAGTACTCCCCATGTTCCCTGCCTTCTATCTACTCTATTGATCTTTCTATTGTTTACTTATAATTTTTTTTTAATTAATGCCTTATGGGTATACATAACAGTGACATTCACTGTGGCATATTCATGTTCTGTGACATTTTCTAAGTATTTAATTGCTGTTAGCCACAACATCTTCAACTGAAAAATGAACATAGTGATACACTACTAATTCTAAAGATTTTTTGTAATGATCATTTCAGAAAATATGCAAACTCTTCAGTAGAATGCTGGGAATACAATGAATGTATTAGTAGCATAGATATTGTTATCATAATTTGCCTATATACTCTAGAAATTTCCTCTAAAACTTTTATACTAGAAGCAGTATTTTCTTCAAGGTACTGAAACTGCAGTTCTCCCACATGAAGAGCTGTCTTGTTTGGGAAAGTTCTAATTTCTGTGAAGACCTTCTTTATATTTTATCAAAATGACTCCAGCAGCAGTCTACCATTGTATCAATTGCTTGCCATAACCATGAAGCCATTTAACAGTCATTCCCTGGGGGGTTCAAAAATATCTTTCCACTCACAAAAACTGAAAATGAATCTGTAGGAAGTAACCAGTTTAATTCTGTATTTATCCCCTATAATAATCTATGAGAAGGTAAATGAAGCAGGCTGTAAAAAAGAAAAAAAGGGAAAAAAAGCTTAACATGGGAGAAATACCTTGTGCATAAAATATGTGACTGGGACTATTCAGAATGCTCTCTGAAGTTTTTTTTAATATTTTTTTTAGTTGTAGATGGACGCAAGATCTTTATTTTGTTTATTTATTTTTAATGTGGTGCTGAGGATCGAACCCAGTGCCTCACACATGCTAAGCAAGTGCTTTACCACTGAGCCACAACCCCAGCCCCTGAATATTAACTACTGCAATTATACAATGTAAATGATACGTGGAAGATGAAGCAATTGCATCAGAGTAATTCCAGAGAGTGAAATCATGAGAAATTATGCTGAACTTCTCTGGTCCTAAAGATCAAATGTGGTAAAATGAGACACTTATCTTGCTTATTCAAAAAAAAATATTTTCTCACCTTCTTACATATGCGTTTGCTTTTTATCCTCTTAGAAATTTTTATGTGAGCACCTGAATTAACTGAAGGATTTCTTCAATTTCATAGTTCATTCTATAACACAGAAATGTTTACAGTGATTTTGATATTAGTAAACTCACCTTTCACTGGGGTCTACTTGGAATAACTTAGAAATTGCCTAAGTATCTAAAGTTATAATTTATTTGATTCTGTCTAGCTTTCTTGTGAACCCTGGAGGAGACTCCATGTGGAGTTTCTGTTAATAATTGTATTTCTTTCCAGATCAAGATCAACCCTTTTCACCGGCTCACTTTCCCCCAGTTTTGGCAGGTTGTTCATCCACAGCAGATAGCTATAAATTCTTGGAATCACATTAGGGATGTTGTCTGCCCATATGTTCCCATTGTGGTATGTTTGCCTTTTTTAAATCATAAAATAAAATTATAATTATTGTCTTTTGTAAAAAAAAATGATATAAAGAAATGAAATAAAATAATCCCAAATTCTCACATAAAAAATAATTCAAACTTAAATTAAAATATCAAGGCCAGTAATGAGATACAAAACATGTGGTTCAAATATAACAATATGTAACCATAGCAATAGTGACTAAGAACTGCACTTATATTGAAATTTAATTTCCTAAGTATGTGTATAAATATGTAGTGCATGTATATATAAATATCTACATATACCCGAGATAATTCAAGTGGCATGTAAGTATCTTTAGTGAACTAAAATATATCATAATTTCTTTTTCTTTCAGAGGAACTTCTAAGATTCTTGAACTAACTGCTGCTACTTGAACTTAGGTAAGTCCCTTTAGGCCTGGACATTGAGCATCGATTCAAGTAGGATTTTCAATTGAGAAGACAACACTAAAGAAAAATCACAGTTAAACAATTTAGTTAAACTTTAAGTCATAGTTTGATTTGTGAAATATTTTAACTTTTCCTATGAACTTTTGATTGACAGTTGGAAGTTATCTGTGTAATTTTCACATGTATGCTTTTTATAAATGTTTAAAGACAAATTATAGACAATTTCTTTTGTGGATAGGATGTATTCAGCCAAGAAAGAAAGGTTCTGAAAAGAAATATCCCAAAACACAGGTGGCCAAACTGGTTCATTCGTGACAGTTTCCTTTCACCTTTCACCCTAAATTTTCATTTTTGCTTGAGGTAATGAGATGTGTGCATATATATGTGTAACTTAATCTTGTCTTTCATTTGGGTCTCCTGATAATGGAAAGGGATCAGCAACTTTTCTAAATTATTAATTGAGAAAAATCATAGCATAATCACTAAGGATGAGAGCTGAGATTTAAATTTCCTAAATCACAATATTCACTTTAATGCTAATTAGTCTTTCACTATTTTGCAATTGCTTATCATGAGTCCCACAGTATAAAAAACTGAAATACTGACCCAACCCTCCTTAACCTCAGTTCTAGGAGAAATAAATTTACAAAGAAGTTTATTAGGTGCAGTGTTAGAATTACAAGCATAATATTGTGGGGGAAGGAAAAAAGTCAATTGATTAAGGCCTGAATCAATAGGAAAGTCAGAATTAAACAAAGCAAAGGAGCTGGGCACAGTGGCGCACACCTGTAATTCCAGCACTTTGGGAGACTGAGACAGGAGAATTACGAGTTCAAAGCCAGCCTCAGCAATGGTGAGGTGCTAAGGAACTCAGTGAGACTCTGTCTCTACATAAAACACAAAATAGGGCTGGGGATGTGGCTCAGGGGTCAAGTGCCCCTGAATTCAATCCCCAGTACCAAAAAGAAAAAAAAAATGCAAAGGAAGTCAGAACACTTTAAGACAAAAGTAAATGAAATTGGCAGAATAGTTATGAAACTGAACTATAATAGAAAGGTTTCCAATCAAAGAATTGTGAAAGATTTATTTTTGAAAATTTTATAAATTTTTCCAAAAGGACATTTTTGCTAAATATTATTATTTGACAAGTCTGTAATCCAATTAAGTCAAGAAATTGTCAATTACTTTAGGAGTTAAATATATTTTGTGCTTAGTAAACTACTTAGAAATTAAGAATAATTGAAATGTTTTCTTCAAAATTGTCTTAGAATTAGAGTTTTCATATAGTGGGAACATTAAATAGAAAATTTTTGCATAATATCATATAGAATTTAGCTATTTAACTATAATGTAGTCATTTATGAAACAAATTCTTATTAACAACTAAATTGACACTAGAAACCATTAATTAGTAATACTATAAATAATTATATTAGATCTGCCTATATGTTTAATGTCTATGTGTATTATGTACATAAATATGTCTGAGAATTTTATATCTACATTTTCCAGAGTATATGTTTCAGATAACCTAATATGTTATCTTTATTCACAGATTTGACTAGAAAACGTATTTCTGCATAGTATTCTCATCTATCACATCATTTCCTACTATCAATATTTCTTGACCTGCTGTTGAAAAGACAAAATTATTGATCTACAAGAAGTTTGTGTGGAATATTTTCTATATTGTTAATATTCTTTTTGGTTTATGTTGGCTATGTCAGACCTGGATTGTGTATTGATATTAACTGTGCTAATGATTGAGGTCTTTTCATCGCTATTTCTGGATATAGAACACAATAATGTTGCCAAACATTAAAATTTCAAATGCACTTTTAACTGTGTGGTCTTTTTTCTATTCCTCAGACTTAAAGACCAGTTCACTATTACTGGAATAACATGTTCTATAACAACTAACTTTATTTAACTTTGTAACCAGCTTGGACAGCACAAAAATAACTTTGTATACATTGGGGGCCCTTAATTCTAAGTGTGCTTCTCGTACCTGATGCACTTGAATGCTACACATTTATGGGCCTCAACCATAACTTAATTTTCATCACTGTTGAGCCCACTTTCACCAGAGTTCTCAAGTCACCAATCACAGCTATGCCTGCAGATGATAATGCACAATATCACTCCATAAGAAGCAGGTGTAATGAGCAAGGAAACATTTAAGGTCTTCCATCAGGGGTTTAAACTTCTTTCAACAAACATTGAGCAGGCATTTTTCTAGATGTCATATAAAACACCTATGATATGCCAGGTATATTTCTAGATGCTTTATAGTAGAAAACCAAACAAAGACCCTACTTTATGTTATTGACATTCTAATCATTAGAGGAAGACAACAAATATGAAAAGAAGCAATACAGGAAGTACCACATGATGATAACAGCACTGAAAAATAAGACAATGGGAGGGTATTTTAAATAGTGTGGTCAAAAAAGACAATGGTGGCAGGTCAGAGTTTGAGCAGTGAAGTGAAAATAGCAAACAAAAGACAGGAATACAACTCAGTAGAAGACACAGTAAAAGCAAATTCGCTGAGACACATGCATGCATACATTAGGAAAGTGCCATACATTAGGAAGAAGGCGGGAGAGGTAAATATTATGACCTTGCAATTTGCATTAAGTACTTGATTTGGGTTAGCCAATCATGAAGCATTGTTTGCAGATGACAGTCATTATTTTTAATATATTTTTATATTATTGAATTTTTATATCTTACATATTTTTCTATTATATTTTGGAAAGATGAAAACAATAAAAGCTAAGGAACTATTTATTTGAATTCAATGAATCTTCAAGTTCTTTAAGGTTTCCCTCATTTCATTCAATTGTCTTTGTTCCCCTTGGGCCTCACCAGAACTTCATAGTTGATCTTTTTTAATGTTTTCATAATATTCCACCCTTTCTCTATACTTTCGAACAGCCAGTCTGAAAAGCCCTAACCCTGGAAATTTCTGAAGTCTATTTCCATTACTATTTACCCAGGCCCCTAAAATCTAAAGGAAAAAAAAAAAAATCTTCCAATTGTGAAGCCAGAATCAGGCAGATAGGCAAGGGTCAGATCCAGAGAATGGAGGGATTAATTCCTTCAGAGCCCTTCCTCCACCCATATCCAGATAATCTGCCCCTGCTCCAACCTATTGCTAAGGTAACCTGTCCCAGGGATTGTTCCTCCCTACAGGGAGTTGTTAATTATGCCCCCTTCCTGCCCAGATCACTCCACCTTGGGATCTCTAGCCATATGCTTCACACCTTTTGGCCATCCCACTGAGCACATCCTGGGCCTAGTCACCTACACAGGAAGGAGAGAGATAAAGAGAAGAGAGCAGGAGAACAAAGGAAGCCTAAAACATATATTAAAAAGGTGGAATGCTCTCACTTCTTAGGATACCAGGATACCAGCTACGGATCTCTTCTCCCTGTTGGGAGAAGTCTGTTACCCTTTTTTTAAATAAACCCTGTTTTATATTCTTGCCTTAGTGTACTTCTCAAATGCTATACTTTAACATGTGAGGAAGCAGAACTCATCATCCGTAACCAGTGGTATCAATTGTCTCTCTATAAGTTTAGGTTTCCTAAACAATACCAGACCTTCAAAACTTCTTTAAAATATTTCGTTATTATAAATACAGTTAGTTCTCTTTCTCTCTTTCTCTCTCTTTCTCTTTCTTTCAAAATGATTGATGACTTCACTGCTCTCCTCATGGCTTTACTAATTCTCCCTCCCTTCATTATCAGTAAAGAATCTACCTTTATCTAAGGCAATATCAAAATGAACCAACATCAAGGACATCAGCCACCCAGTCTGACCCTTCATGACTTGTTCTAAGTATGAGCATTGCCCCTGTCCTCAACCACCATCTCTTTCTCTACCTTTTCACTAGGAAAGCTTCTACTTTTCTTCATTAATACTACTTTTACCACAATCTTTTGCTAAGCAACTTTCATGTACAATATTATCAATATATTATTGTCTCTATTCATTCTCATAATCACTAATAATCACACAGTGGAGGCTATTGTAGAATACCCTAAAGGCACAACTGTATGTGGTCCTTTGGGTCTTACAGCAAAGTAATTCTTGTAATTCTCTTCCCTTGACTACTTCTTCCACATATGTTGCATTGACTCTTTTTTTTTTTCTTATAGCATAGATGTTCTCACCTCATAATTCTTCTTTTCTGACTATACCTATTTCTTTCTATCCTTTTTTCAATTTAAGAATTTTAGCCATACGTGGTGGTACACATCTATATTTCCAGAGACTCTGAGGCTGAAACAACTTAGTGACATATAGTAATTTATTGACTTCATCTCAAAATAAAAAAATAGAAAGGACTGGTGATGTAACTCAAAGGTAAAAGTCCCCAGTGTTCAATCCCCCATACCAAAAAAAGAAAAAAGAAATTTTAATTATTACCTACAGTCTAACGATTTCCAAATCTTTAGGTATGATCCTGAATTTTTACCTACCAATTTGGACAAACATACTGCTTTTCTCTTAGATATTTCAATTTTTATATTTCAACAAATTAAAATATAATCACCTTAAGTAACATTTCACTTGAATTCCTTTTATACAGACTGCATCCTTGTGAATTCGCATGTTGTTATAAATTTGCAGGTTTATATTTTTATTATAATAAGATGAAACAGTAGTATATTATTCCATATAGATGTTTTTGCAGATAAATAGGCTTCTAAGATTTGGTCTCTCTTCTAAGACTCTCCAGGTTCCCACTTTACTCATTAGTGTAGGTTGGCAGTAAGAGCTGTTTTTCTACTATTGAAATAGTTTTTTTTAAAAAAAATAGCAAGTTAGAATAAAATCTTGGCAAATATTGCATCCTGTGGCACCATCCTTGCAAAAATTGTAATAGCTTTTTGCTATGTATTTGTTTTTCTAAACAAAATAATTTTTCAGTTTCCAAGACATGGAATTGGGTCATCAAGAAAAAGGTACATTTATTTCCTTTGTTGCAAAACAGCAGGACATGTTCTTCCCTGTATGTCTGTTAAAGCCATCTTTTCATGGAATATGAGATTTGAAAAAAACAAAAATGACACTTTGTGTTTATTGTCTGTTATTATTATTTCTGGCTATCAAGCATATACCTCTTTTAGTGTGAATTAAGAGGAAGGAATAAATAATACCTCTATTTTTAAAATAGGAATCTAGCTACATTTGAAATTGGTCATTAAACTTTTATTTTGTAGAACAGTTGTTATTTTGGAACTCCAATTCCCAAATGCCTCTTAGTGTCTTTGTTTTTATATTACTTTCTATCCAAAATATCACAAAATACACATATATTCTAGTCCCTTGAATAATGCTTAGTAACTATTGTTCAGATAAAAAATTGATTTTAAAATAAAGGGAAGAAAAGATGAGAGGAAAAGGAAAGGTGAGTAGAAAAGGAATCTTTGATTAATATACTGCAATCTAGAATCTAGTTCTTCTATTTTTTTAATACTACTGAGAATTGAACCTAGGGATGCTTTATTACTAAGCTGAGCTTTGCTCCCATCCCTTCTTTTATTTTGAGACAAAGGTCTCCCTAACTAGCTCAGACTGGCCTTGAACTTGAAATTCTCCTTCTTCTGCCTCCTAAGATGCTAGGATTACAGGTGTGAGCCACCTGGCTCAGCTGCAATACACTTCAAAAGTGTAGTGCAAGGTATGTTTCTAAAAGATTGATGCAGTTGTTCTGAAGGATATAACAGATTATGTATAGTGGGGAAGAGTCTACATAGTTAAAATACTTTAAAAACTTCATACCAAACTCATTGAGTTAAATTATTTAATTGCCTCCTTCAAACTTGCATTATTCTCTTTATTATCCAGAAAGATGGGGAGGATACAATTTCCAATGAATCTTTTTTAATATGTTTTAGAAGTATCTCCTTATAACACGATACAAAACCAAACTTCAAGTTTAATGTTGAGCTCAAACCTGTAGACAAATAGCAAATTATTGAGTTTGTACATATAACTTGAAAAAAATTAATAAAAATATGCTAATACTCTATTTGGATTACATTCAATAATCCAACTAAAAGGATATTAATTAAGTGTGTAAGAGTTCCTAGATATTCTGTGAAAATAGTTACTTTTTCCATCACATGTAAACATATCAGCACATAGAATTACATGAAAGATCTTTAGTCCAGCAGGCCTCAGAATAAGCATAACTAATTCCCTATGATAAATTACATACAGTAAAGTTCTGACTTCAAGGATATATATTTCCTTGAGGGCAATTTATTATTAATACTTATTAAGGCACTGAATTTTGGCAGAAGATGTATCTATTTTATTATTATAAACAAAGAAAATGGACCAGGCACAGTGGCACACGCCTGTAATCTCAGTGGCTCAAGAGGCTGAAGCAGGAGGATAGTGAGTTCACAGCCAGCCTCAGCAAAAGTGAAGTGTTCAGCAACTCAGAGAGAATCTGTCTCTAAATAAAATACAAAAAAAAAAGAGCTGGAAATGTGGCTCAGTGGCTAAGTTCCCCTGAATTCAATCCCCAGTAGCCTCCCAAAAAGAAAGAAAATGAAATAGCAAAATATAAGTATTAATTTCAATACAGCATACTCAAAATAAACAATGAGTCTAAATTTATTTTGACATTTATTCTCATATGTGAATAAAAACAGTAGAGTTAACAAAAAATTTAATTTTCCTTCTGGTATAAAGATGTCCATCTTAGATGTGAAGTTATTTTTATTTTTTTATTTTTTTATTTTATTTTTTTCTTTTTTTTTTTTTTTTAATTTTA
>PVHX01012927.1:0-57029 GCA_004024805.1 Geosciurus inauris | reverse complement strand
TTTTTTTTTTGGTACTGGAGATTGAATTCAGGGGCACTTGACCACTGAACCACATCCCCAGCCCTATTTTGTGTTTTATGTAGAGACAGAATCTCAGTGAGTTGCTTAGTGCCTCGCCGTTGCTGAGGCTGGCTTTGAACTCATGATTCTCCTGTCTCGGCCCCCCTAAGTGCTAGGATTACAGGCTAGTGCCACCGCACCTGGCTCAACCTTGATTCTTAACCCCATTAATTTTTTATTTGGAGACAGAGTCTCACTAAGTTGGTAAGGCTGGCCTCAAACTTGTAATTATTCTGCTTCCACCTTATAAGTAGCAGGGATTATAGGTGTGCATCACCATACCTGGCTATTTTACTTACTTTTGAAAAGTACCTGAACAGATGCTCAAAAATATTTATTGACTAAGTATTTCATGAATATTCTTGCAATCTTAGGTGTATTTTCCAGAACCATATATCTTAGAAAAAGTGATAGTAAAGATAATCTCAAACTTGGTACCTTTAGATCAGAGGGGCCCCTGATCTAAAGGGTCCCCTCTGGACCTTTTAAAGCTCCTTTTTGTTTGCTAAATTGAATTGTTTGAAGGTAACTAATGATTTAAATTGCCCGTTTTGCATTATCCATGTTACTTTCTTTGAACTGAAAGGAAGAAAATGGGCTTCTATGATTTGTGTCTATGTGGCTTCCTAATTAAGGGTCTGAATTTCCTTTCCCTCAGGCCCATGCCCTGAGATAGTTGAGTTCTTTGTAGATTTTACTACTACATTGTGAACTCCTAAAGAGTTTATCTTTCAATATCTAGATGCTTAGCACAGGGATCTGGCATAAATTTGGCTCTATATAAATATTATTGCAGAATGAGTGAGTTTTCCAATTTGAATGATCAGAGGATTAAGTAATGTAGGCTAACAGTTGAGAGGAAAAAAGGGTTTTTAAAATTTATTCATTTTTATGTGGTGTCGAGGGTCGAACCTAGTGCCTGGCACATGCTAGGCAGGTGCTCTACCACTAAGCCACAGCCGCAGACCCTCTAAAGGATCTTATACAGAAGTAGATCTGAAGTATGGTCCTGCAATCTGTATTATTAACTAGCTTCTGTTGTGGGAATTCTGAGGCAGGTAGTATGAGGGCCTTTGAGAAGCATTATCTTTGGTCATATTCCTATCATTGCATTATTTATTTTTTAAACATGATCTAATTATATAATTAAAAAATCTGTCTGAATTGAGACTAGAATTTATATCTTTTGATTTCTAGTCAGACATTTAGTCAATTGATCACATTTCTTTTGAGTTTATTTGTGGGGGGGCGGAGTGATAGGTACCAGGATTGAATTCAGGGGCACTCAACCACTGCGCCACATCCCCAGCCCTAATTTATATTTTTGTTTAGAAACAGGGTCTCACTGAGTTGCTTAGGGCCTTGCTAAGTTGCTGAAGCTGGCTTTGAACTTGGAATCCTCCTGTCTCAGCCTCTCAGAGCCGCTGGGATTACAGGCATGCACCACCATGCCCAGCTCTTTGAGTTTATTGATTAGGCACATCCTAGTCCATTTTAGTAGTAAACTAATCATTTTATTAAGTAAACAAGTATATGCCATATGAATCTTGATCCAGATTTGTCAAGACATTCTTTTGTTGTCTTTTTATTTAAAAAGTTTTTGTCTTTCATATACTTTTTAAAAAATATTTTTAGTTGTAGATGAACACAACACCTCTATTTTATTCATTTATTTTTATGTGGTGCTGAGGATTGAACTTGGTGCCCCATATGTGCTAGGCAAGTGCTCTACTACTGAGCTACAACCCCACCCCCCAATTGTCTTTCATATACATTTTAAAAAATAAACAATTTTTTAAAAGTACTTTTAGGTTCGCAGCAAAATTAAACAGAACATACAGGTATTTTCCATATGCCCCCACCAGAACAGTACATTTATTGCAACTGTGAATTTACATTGACACAGCATTATCACCCAGAGTCTATCATTTACATTAGGTTCATTCTTGGTGGTGAACTTTGTATGGGTTTAGAGAAATGTATAATGACATGTATCCACTATTACAACAGCATGCAGAGTGTTTTTACTGCTGTAAAACTTTTAGATAGTTTTGATTTGTAAATACAGCCTAAATTATTCATGTGATGGCTAGATTTCTAATGTGCTTATTGACAACTGCCTTTGCTAAATTTGCAGATGGACTGAGTGATGAGAACAATGATGACAGGGTATTAAAATGCTGTCTTCAGTACCAGGAATTATTCCCCTGTTCTCTTGTTATTCTGTGCACGTGAGTTTCATAATTTACTCTTTTAAGAAAAAAAAAAAAAGCTTATGCTAAAGAATTTTTTAAAATTATATTGTATCTACCAAATCAAGAATAAAGAAAACAGCCATAATTTTCTGAATCTACCACTAAGCATACTCAGTTATATCTGAAAATGTGTTAGCTCTACAGTAATAAAGTCTTAATTAGTTGAAATTTCATTTCATTTTAATTTATATACTATTTAGAAAATTGGAAAAACAAGGAAAAGTCAATATTAAAATCTGATAATTTTTTAGTTGTTAGAGGGAAGGAGGTTAGTTTCTTATTTATTTATGGGTAAGGATGTAGTTTATATTGCAGTTTGGTTCTGGGTGCCTGGTATGGAGTTAAAACTGCATGGGTCTGTCACTGGTTGAAGTCCTGGGTCTGTCACTGGATGGCTTTGTGACATTGCACAATTTGCCCAATGTAGTTTCTTCATGTATAAGAAACAAGGAGAATACTACTTGCATCAAAATGTTATTTTGACAGGTAGTATATGTCAAGGACTTAGTATGTGCGTAGTACGTAGTCAGATCTTAGTAAGTTTTTCACTTCTTAGTTCTAATGTAAAACAATGTAATGCTAAGCAAAATTGTTACTCCTCTTTTTTTTTTTTTGGTACCAGGGATTGAACTCAGGGGTACTCAACCACTGGGCCACATCCCCAGCCCTATTTTGTGTTTTATGTAGAGACAGGGTCTCACTGAGTTGCTTAGCACCTCGCCGTTGCTGAGGTTGCCTTTGAACTCGTGATTCTCGTGTCTCAGCCTCCCTAAGTGCTGGGATTACAAGCGTGAGCCACCGTGCCCGGCTAATTGTTACTCCTCTTAACAATTGAGAAAAGGATCTGAAAGGATCCAGGAGCAATTTTAGTTTGCAGTTTTAGTCTGAATTTTAGTCACCACACAATTTTATTCACTTGAAATTTATGATCATGCTCGAATTTTGTATATGAAATAGAGTGATTATAGAGGTGAATCACCCTAAGAGTTTTCTTATAAAGGGGGTTGGTCAATATTATTGTTTTAGCTTTTTTTGAAGACAATGTTATTCTTTTTGTTATTAAAGTAAATATTAGAGATTTCTATCTCAGTTTAAAATTGAGTTTTGACCTAGGACATATTACCTTAGAGTTTGTTGAAGGCTGAAATAAAATTAGTACTATGTAAACCAATTTGAATGTGAGATAAATTGAATTTGAGAAATAATTGTTACATGTTTAGTAATTTTTAGTTCAGGTGAGAATGAAAATTAAATTGGTGAGACATTATAAGTCATTATTTATTCAGTCACTGTTTTGGGATTAACAGAAATGACAATTTCAGTGAAATTTAAATTGTAGCTGTGTCTTTCTTTTAATTCTTTATTGTCTTGTTCTAGGTGATGAGCCTAGTTTTTCCTTCTTCTCTTCCTTTCCCTTCCTTTTTCTTTTTCATCCTTTTTCTTTCTTCCTTTTTTTTTTCGGAGGGGGGGGTTTCGTTGTTTTTATTCTGTAAATGATAATCATTATCATTATGTGTACTATGTCTTACCTGCTATTGTGAGGACACATTTCTATTACTTAAATAGATGATGATAATGATGTTAATAGTTAATATCAATTGATAATGGTAGTAGTAGGAAAAACTCTACACCACTATATACTATACACCATTAAATGCTTTATTTAAATTTATGTTCCTAAGTCTGGATTTGCAACTCCTAATTAATGTTTCCAGTCCATCTTTCTCTCTCTCTCTCTCTCTCTCTCTCACTCTCTCTTTCTCAATACTTGGCAGTCAAACCCAGGGATGTTCTACCACCAAGCAACATCTCCAACGTTTTCTATTTTCTATTTTGAGATAGTCTTGCCAAGTCACCAAGGCTGGTTTCCAACTTGGCAATTCTCCTGCCCGGGCCTCCTGTGTTTTTAGTTTTGCACCACTGTACCTGGCTCCAGTCTGTTTTCTAAACTGCAGACTTATATACTCACCTACTTACTTGATATCTTTACTTGTATATCTCATAGACATCTGAAACCTAGCATCACCAAAAAGGAACTCTTGGTTTTTCCTTCTAAATTATTCTTCATCTGAATAGAAAGTACCATCTCTTACTCATTTGCTGAATCCAGCAATTGAATAATTTCTGATACCTGCCTTTACTTCATAGTCTACATCTAGTTAGTCCTGTGCAGTCGTCTTTTATTTCCCCCACCACTGTCCTGTGTTAAGCCATGTTATATTTGTTTGTTTTTTCCTTTTCTATTCTGAGATTCATTGTGCTATTCTCATACTTGTTCTTTTTCATTTATTTTTTCAAAAAGTTACAATGGTTTCTTACTTTTAATTTTTAAAAACTTTTCATTATGGGGAATGTTAACAATATTCATATTAAAGAAGAGTTAATAAACTCACAAGTACCTGATACAATAATTATTTAGATTCTGCCATTGCTACTATACGTCTATCCACCTTACATCCTCCAACATGATTATTTTTATATAGTTCTTTGTATTTTGAGTAAAAATGTACTTATATTGAAATGCGCAGTGTTGACCATTGAATGTTGGCAAATGGATACAATGGCATAGGCCACATCTCTCTCAATATTTAGCATACTTCCAGGACCCCAAAAGTACTCTCATGTCCCTTTGTGTTTTTTCATTTCTTACGGTAGATGCTTAGATGATTTATCTGAGACAGCCATAAATTTCCCATTAAAAACTGTTAGAGTTTAACTATGTGCAGTGGCACATGCCTGTAATCCCAGCACTTTGGGAGGCTGAGACTAGAAAATCACAAGTTCAAAGCCAGCCTTAGCAATGGCAATGCGCTAAGCAACTCACTAAGACCTGTATCTAAATAAAACACAAAAAATAGGGCTAGAGATGTGGCTCAGTGGTCGAGTACCATTGAGTTCAATCCTTGGTACCAAAAAAAAAAAACTGTTTTAGTTCACAAATTTTATATGTTGTATTTTTATTTCATTCAATTCAGTCTATTTTATAATTTCCCCTGTGACTTCCTCTTTGACTCACAGGTCATGACGTTTGTCTAAATATTTACAAAATTTCCTGGTATCTTTTTTCTACTGAATTATAGTTTAATTCCACTATGGCTTGAGAGAATAATTTAGATAATTTCTGTTCTTCTAAATTTGTTGAATTTTTTTTTTTTTTTTAATGGCCAAGATTTTGGTCTGTCTTGGTATTTTACGTGTCGTTGAATGGAAAGTATTTTCTGCTCTTGTGGATAGAGTGTTGTACAAATTTCAGTAGGTCAGGTTGGTTGATGGTATTGTTCAGGTCTTCTGTAACCTTGAAGCTTATGTATTTACTTCTGTGATCATTGAGAGAGTAGTATTGAAATCTCCAACCTGTGATTGTGGATTTGTCTATTTCATCTTCCAGTCTCATCTGTTTTGTTTCACTTAACTGTGCAAGTCATGAAGCCTGCTTGATGAATTGGGGAATGCTCTCAGGCAATAAAATGGAAGCTTGTAGTGAGAGGCATACATATTTTGTTTTGAATTGTCTTCTTAGAGAACTTACCTTTTTATCATTATATGATGCCTTTATTTGTTCTTAATAATATTCCTTATTGTGAAGTCTCCTTTGTCAAGTATTCCACAATTTCATCTTTATTTTGGTTAGTGTTTATATGGGATATCTTTGCATTCTTTTTACTTTTAATCTGTGTCTTTATATTTGAAGTAAATTTCATGTGGATAACATAGCTTGGTATGTATCTGCAGGGGATTGTTTCCAGGACTCTTACAGATGCCAAAATCTGTGTCCTCCTCAGTGCAGATGCTAACATTACTTATACAAAATGACACATTTGCATATAACTTGTGTACCTCCTCCATGGAGATGTTAACATTCCTTATATAAAATGATGTATTTGCATGTAATCTATGCACATCCTCCTGTATACTTTTAATCATCTCTAAGTTACTTATGATATCTACCACAATGCAAGTGTTATGTAAATAATAATATTATTTAAGGAACAATGCTATCTAAATAGTTACACTGTTTAAGGAACAGTGTGATAAGAAAAAATTGCACATATTCAGTATAGATGCATTTTTTCTTAATATTTTCAACCTGTAGTTGGTTGAATCCATGGATGCTGATTGTAGTTGGTTCTTTCTTTTTTGTTCAGTCTGACAATTTTTCCCCCCCAGTACTGGGGATTAAAGCTAGGGGTGCTTTCCCATTGAACTATATCCCCTTGCCCTTTTATTTTTTATTTTGGGAAGAGGTCTCTATAAGATAAATTGCCTAGGCTGACCTTGAACTTGCCAGCCTCCTGCCCAGCCTCCTGAGTATTATAGATATGTGCCACCGTGCTTGTCAATTTATGTCTTTCAATTGATGAGTTTAGACCATACATATTTAATTGGGTGGATTCAAGATTTATGATTTTACTGATTATTTTCTATTCCATGTATTCTTCCTTTTTTTCTTTTGCTTCTTTTGGACTGTGTATTTTTTAGTGCCATTTCATTATTTTAATGTTGATTTATTTATACCTCCTTGAAGAAAAACTTCTTATGGTTGCTCTAATGTTTATAATATACATCCTTACTTTATCAAAATTTACTGTAAAATAATATTGTATTTCTTCATATGTTGTAACATAAGGATCTTAAAGCAGCGTATGGGACTGAGGATATAGCTCAGTGGTAGAGCACTTACTTAGCATGTTTAAGGCCCCGAGTTCAGTCCCTGGTACCAAAACCAAAACAAAACACCAGTATATATTGTCCCACAATATATACTATATTATATATTATATAATATATTGTCTTAAATACTCTTCTCCCACCCCCTCCATATAAATATATATATAAATATACATATATGTATAAACCCTCATTTTTATTTCATTTTGATTGGTCTTTAAATTTGTTGATTCTTTCCTCCCCTTTTCAAGTTTATTGATGAACTGTTGAAGGCATTATTAATTTTTGCTACTATTTTCTTATTGCTGGCATTTCCATGTCATTCTTTCTTGTGGTTTTCATGTCCATTGAAACTGCCTGTCAACCAGGCACGGTGGCGCAAGCCTGTAATCTCAGCACTTAGGGAGGCTGAGACCGGAGAATCGCAAGTTCAAAGCCAGCCTCAGCAATGGCGAGGCGCTAAGCATCTCAGTGGGACCCTGTCTCTACATAAAACACAAAATAGGGCTGGGGATGTGGCTCAGTGGTTGAGTGTTCCTGAGTTCAATCCCCAGTGCCAAAAAAAAAAAAAAGGAAACTACCTGTCTGGTTTTGCATTCTATTCATCTTTTCCATTAGACTTTTTAATTTTTAATCTAAATTATTTTACATCCCCAGAAGAATGGCTTCACTGTGTCATTTCTGAACATGGTTCTGTTGACTTCTTTGTCTCTTGGCTATGTGTTGTTTTTTTCTGGTCAGAATTATATGCAGATTTCAGGCTTACTTGCTCTGTGATTTCTTCTCTTCTGTTTCTCCCTTAATTTTCTAGATGTTCTGCTCAGTTGTACACATGGTTCTCTGATATTTCCAGTTACTGAGACTGGCCGTCTGTTGACCTAGGCCATTGGTGAATGGAGGAATGCCCTTAGGCAAAAAGACTTCACTAAATAGCTTTCCTAGTGCCGCTTGTGTCTTGACTCTCCTTAGGTTCCTCCCACATGTTATTACTTTCTAGTGCCTTCAGGTGGTTATTTTTCCTCTTTTTTTTGTTCAGATTTTGTAATTTTTTCGTGTGGGAAGGTTAGTCTGACCAAGCTACTCAGCCATTAACAGCAACTGGAAACCTCCTAGGTTCCAGAGCAACAGTTAGACAAATCAGATGATGTTGCTTCCTCATTGAAGCCTTTATATGTCTTTTCATTTATTATTGTCCTAACCTTTCTCTGTAACCTCATAAACTGGCCTCATGCTGTGTTCTAATCATACCGACTTCCTTGAACAAACAACAGGTTCACATTACTTGTTTTATGCTCATTCTGAGTAAATTTGCATTTGTCTGCCCTGTGTAAATTATTTCTCCTGCTATGCTTGTTAATGTTTATTTCTCTTTGGATGACAATATACCTATGTTCAAATCTGATTCCCACGTACTGTATATGACTCTGGACAAGTTACTTAACTCCTTTATATCTCTATTTTTCTTCTGTTAAATAATGATAAAATTAGTACCACTTCTTCAGAGATTTGTTGTAAGGATTCAATAAATATAAATATATGTAAATATCACTTAGAATGGTACCTCACGCCAAGGAAGAACTCAGTAAATAATTATTATTCTCCAAAATTCATATGATATGACTCTACTATATATAAATTTCTTTATCATCTAATTAAAGAAATTATTATCCTTTGTTAATACATACGCTGAGATTCACCAGTCTGTTAGTAGATCTCATGTGTTTTGAGTTGCCATATGGTTTATCTTATAAAAAAAATATTTTTCCTCCTAACCTCAACCTTAGGGACGATAGAAATTTAAGAAACAAAGGCCTAATAAGCGGTGTGAAGTCACTCAGTAAAGAAGAATTGAGTGGAGAGCTATTTAACTTATCTCTGAACACAGATGCGTGTCATCAGCCTTGTATTTCTAAACAACGATTGAAAGCAGGTAGTAGTTTTATTGTGAATAATTAAAAATATATCTTTTATGTTCTAAGATTAATGATAACATTTCAAATTTTAATCTTATACTTCTAAAATGACATCAGATTTGGAATATTTGCTGGCATTTAAATCCTACAAATAGATGAAAATTATAATACTGCTACAAAAATATAATTAACATGATATTCTGTATATACTTTTACATATTAATTTGATTTTTAACCATATACTCACATATACTTTTACATATTTATAATTAATGTATGCATGCTCATTTGTACCTTGCAAAATATACCTTTTAAATTAGTAGTAGCTATAGGAAATAATCATTTGAAGTGAGGAGACTAGTTACTTTATAAAATTAGCTTCATATTTGTAACTTCTTATTAAAACTAAAAAAACTCAGCTAGTAATAATTGAGAAACTTATAAGACTTTAATAAGACTTTTTCTAAAATTTTAAACTAATAATAAAGAAAAGTAAAAGCAATACTGTTGTTTTACTTTTTTTTAGCCAGAATAATTTATTCTGTGGCTTGCTAGTCAATGGAATATTGTATTAAGTGATATCATGTATAAATACATTCCACTTTATCCCTCTGTGGGAAGTGATTATTGATGTCACTAATGTAGGTTGTATTTTTTATATATACATGTACAGATATTTATACATATACACATACTACCTATTTGTCCTTTTTTGGGAATAGCACACATTGTCATAATAATAAAAAAAAGGCATTGGGGTGAATAACAGGATATTCTAGTTTATGGTTTTTCACAGGGGTGGTGTGCTCCTGTTTTGCCCATTGTGTTAGTGTCGTTTAAATTCTTAGTTTGTATTTGTAGAGCTAAGTCACAAATACAAAATATTAAGCAATATTTTAAATTTTGCCATAAGAAAATTTTGGTTATTTTCAAGTATGTGAAAAGTAATGTTAATGAAATCAACTTAATGTAATATAAACTACATGTAATTAACTAAAATAATAAAAGTTCTTTTTAAAGGGAGGGCATGAAGATGGTTAAGCTAGAAATTTTTAGTCCTTTCAAATAATTTATTGATGTGGGCTGTGTTTAAAAATGTATGCTATTGGCCAGGCGTGGTGGCACCTGCCTGTAATCCCAGTGCTTTGGGAGGCTAAGACTGGAGAATCGTGAGTTCAAAGCCAGCTTCAGCAGTGGCGAGGCGCTAAGCAACTCAGTGAAACCCTGTCTCTACATAAAACACAAAATAGGGCTGGGGATGTGGCTGAGTGGTCGAGTGCCCCTGAGTTCAATCCCTGGTACCAAAGGAAAAAACTATACTATTTTGGAAGAAAACCCTGTTTGTTGCGGTTTTTAGTTTTCTTTCTGTTTTTGTTGTTGTTGTTGTTGTTGAAGATAGGCACAATACCTTTATTTTATTTATGTGGTGCTGAAGATCAAACCCAGTACCTCACATGTGCTAGGCAAATGCTCTACCACTGAGTCACAACCCAGCCCCAGTTTTTAGTTTTCTATTGTAAATAAATTTAAGGCACTCTTATCATTCTCCTTTGTTTTGAAAATATAATGTTAATTGTAGTTAAAGTATCACTTTTTTTTTTGTACATTTCCATTGGAGTATAAATATTTAGTTCTCTTTTTCAAAAAGATAAAGCATTGGCCAAGTAGTATATTTATGTTGCATCTAAAATGACTATAGTAGAAATGCATACTTCTAAATAAGTATTTCTAGATAATTCAGATAGTAATTACACATAAACTGTTTCTTATTTATGACCAAATACTAGTGATATATAATATTTACTTTTAGTGCCCTAAATAAAGCCTGTAACTATTTGTTTTAAAGAAGCAACAGCAGTAGAACGGAGCTCTGATGCAAAGTCTACAAATTCAGGACTGTCTATTCTACTTGAACGCGTAATATCTGATCTTGAAAAATCTCTTGGAACAGCTTTATCTTCAATATTAGAAACAGAAATGAAAATTGCTTTTGGAAACCTTTGGATGGAGGTGATTAGTTCAACTCTATTAACTGAAAATTTCTTTTTTTATTATTGAAGATTTGTTATTTTAAGAGATATTTATATAAAATGAATAAGCTTAGCTAATAATCTATATCACATCAATCTTTTTCTTCAGGTTTTTGAAAAACCTTTGACGGTTAAATGATCGATGTCTTGAAGTTTAGGACTACATATTATCATTCCTTTTTTTTTTTAAATTTTTTTTTTTTTGTAGATGGACACAATATCTTCATTTATTTATTTACATGTGGTGCTGAGGATCGAACCCAGTGCCTCATGCATGCGAGGCAAGCGCTCCACCACTGAGCCACAATCCCGGCCCTTATCATTCTTTTTTTTTCAGTGAACAGTATTTATGGCACATGTACCGTGTGTCTGACACACTGCTCCATGGAGCTTTAACTGAATCCAGAAAAACTTTACTCTTTAATTTCTTTTGAATCAAAATGTCTGATGTAAGGAATCATATCAGACATTTTTCAGTATGTATTCAGGAAAAAATGTATTTTTGAATTATGCCATGTAAACATGAGTATCAGAGTACAAACTGATCCCATTAGTAAGACATTACTAATATCTTATTGAATGTTCTGTAATTCAACAAAACACCTAATTTAGCAATAGTGATCAGTTTAATCTTTGTTTGATTTTCACATGTATAGCTACCAGAAACATTATAGCCCATTAACTGTAGCTTATATCTTGATTCCAGCTTTTCAGTGAAATTCTTATATCTTCCATTATGATGTCTTTGCTACTTTATTATGTTATCAAATGTTGAACTAAGAGGATGAAGAATGATCAGAAAATTCTAGGAGGGTTAATTTAAATTGGATATTTCATCGTAGAAATATGAATGACTAATAGGAGCTGTGACTTCTTTTTTTTTTTTTATATTTTTTTTAAGATGTTGATGGACCTTTATTTTATTCATTTATTCATACGTGGTGCTGAGAATTGAACCCAGTACCTCACGCATGCGAGGCAAGCGCTATACCACTGAGCCACAACCCTAGCCCTGTGACTTCTTTTTTAAGAAAATTTTTTTGTAGTTGTAGATGGACAGCATGCCTTTATTTTATTTGTTTATTTTTATTAGGTAGTAAGGATCAAACCCAGTGCCTCACACATACTATGTAAGCACTCTGCCACTGAGCTACAGCCCCAGCCCTGGAGCTATGACTTTTTACAGAACTAAATGATCAGTTATTCTCTTTGTAAGAGTATAGCAACTGGCAATTGTACTTGACATCCATTTTCTATATAGGTTCTTTTCCCCAAGTTGTATGAAACAATTAGATTGATTTCCTCATTGAAATGATAGTATTGAATGAAAAGTAGATTAAGGGAACTTTGCTGATTAAAACTGTGCTTCCTCTCTGATTGGAACTAGGCTTTCTTTTTGTACTCATGGTTCCAGAGACCACAAAGATTAAGAGTAATATGAATTTTTAAAAAGTAGTTTGTAATGTTATTATCATTTTAAGATGATTAGTTTTTAAATAAAATGTTTTTTAATTTAAAAAGAATTCAATTAACTGTATTTTACCCCAAAGTATATGTAGGAATTTCAAAGTATGTAGGAGTTCCTAAATAGGCATGTTTAAATAATGGAAATAATAAGTAAATTCACAGATGTTAATCTTCTTAAATACTCTTTAGATGCTGTACTTGAAACCACCATGGACTCTAATACACTTATTACAGTGCTTTAAAAAACATTGGTTGGCTGTGTTCGGATTAGTTATGGAAAAGAACTTGCTTTTAACTGTTGAGAGCCTATATGAAAATCTCTGTAGAGGTATGGATTGTTTTTTTTCCCCCTCTTTACCAATGTTATATTAAAGTGTTAATTCAAATCAGCAGATATATTCTACGGGATGTAAAGATGAATTAGGGAAGTTTGTGGATTAGCGCCTAAAGAGTTTACTTATAATTTCTTTTCTTTTTTTTTGGTACTGGAGATTGAACCCAGGGGCACTTTACCTCTGAGCTGTATCTGTGTCATTTTGATTTTTTATTTTGAGAGAGGGTTTTGCTAAGTTGTTGAGGGTCTCACAAACTTGCTGAGGCTTGCCTGAAATTTCTGACCCTTCTGCCTCAGCCTCCTGAGTAGCTAAGTGCTTTAGACATTTTTGCATTGCTTTGACTAAATGACCTGATAAGAACAATGGAGAAGAGGGAAAGTTTATTTATTTTAGCTCATGTTTTAGGAGCTTCAGTTCAGGGTCAACAGAGTCCATAGCTCTGGGCCTAAGGTGAGGGAGAAATCATTGAGGGAAGGGAGAGGCAGAGGAAAACAGCTCAGGACATGACAACTAGGAAGCAGAGAGAGCTGCTAGGAACTCCTAAGTACTTTGTCACCAGGGACAAAGGCACACCCTCAGTGACCTACCTCCTCCAGCCACACCAGTCACCATCCAGTTAGTCCCTGTCAGTGGTTTAATTCACTGATAAGGTCACAATTCATAATCTAATCATTTCACCTGTGAACATTGTTACATTGTCTCACACATGAGCTTTTGGGGGATATCACATATCCAAAACATAACACTGGGATTACAGGTATATGCAGCTACACTCATGGCTGTATTTCTAACTTTTAAAGGGAATTTGCAGCAGCTAAATGAATGGGTGTAGTTCTTAGAAATTATGACATTGTTGATGTTCCTGAATATTGTGAATATATAATATTTTTTTTGTATTGGGAACTGAACCCATGACCTCCTGCATGATAGGCAAGCTCTGTACTACTGAACTATATCCCCAGCCTGTGACTGTATAATTTTTTTTTTTTTTTTGGTACTGGAGATTGAACTCAGGGGCACTCGAACACTGAGCCACATCCCCAGCCCTATTTTGTGTTTTATGTGGAGACAGGGTCTCACTGATTTGCTTAGTGCCTCGCCATTGCTGAGGCTGGCTTTGAACTCGCAATTCTCCTGTCTCAGCCTCCCTAAGTGCTGGGATTACAGGCTTGCGCCACTGCGCCTGGCTGATTGTATAATTTTTAATAGTGTTCAGTTTGAAAACTTTTTCAACTGTATTTTATAGTCTATTCAGTTATACAAGTGGAATTAATTATAGTTTTTCATTTCTCACTGTGTTGGACACAAACCTTGAACACATTTCTTGTACTGTGTGTATCAAGGATCTAAACTATATGGATAAGGAATAGGAAACATTTGGTTTTGGAACATAGTGAATTTTAGAACTGGAAGAAATGGCTGTGAATCGCTGAGTTGGTGGTTTTTAAACCATACTCAATAGAACTTTGGATTTCTCAGCATACCTCTGTTGCCAGTAGGTAGGGGGTGGGAAGAAGGGTGAGGGGAGCCTGTTAGGCGCTGCTTTTGGACTTCAACCCTCAACATTAGCCAGGGCAGGCTTTTTTATTTTTATTTTTTAAAAATCTGTTCAATTCCATGTAGTAGTTGGAAAGGAGTTTTTCTGTTAAGAAGAAGAAAAAAATATGACAAGTGCTGATGTAATGTTATTAAAGCTTATGTTTTATGATCAAGGAAATTAGCTCTGAGTAGGGAAGTTAACTTGTTCAAAGCCAGGCAGCTAGATTGTCTTGCTGTTACCTTTAAAAGTCAAAGTGTGGTCATTATTATTACAGGTTCTGATGGTTCTTAACTTTTTTGAAACTCCTCACATGATCTATTGTTGTTTATTGTTTTATGTATTAGTTATATTCAGTCTACTTCTAAAAAACCAGCTGTGGTGTCTTATAATAACTTGACTACAAGAGGACTATTAAATTAGGCTTAAAAGCACAAAAACCATGTAATGAATAATAAGAACTGTTTATCATATTTACCAGAAAAATACACAAATAATTATTGTAACACTTGGGCACAGATTTTTAACAATAAGCTTCCTAGAGGCCAAAATACCTCCCACCAAAAGGCATATTCTAGGTAGGCATACCTCCTTCTCTGTCTTTTCCCTCTAGTGTAAGCTCTTTGAAAACATTTTATAGTGTTCAAAATTCCTTCTAGGAGATTTAGAACACCTGATATTTCTTATATCTTATCCATGGTAGCTGATGAATGAATATCTTTTGTTAGAAGTTACCAATTTTTTAACAAAAGACACTTCTGTGGCATTTCCTTTAACTATGGACATTATTTATTCAGGGTATTATCTTATAAAGGACATGGAACAACCAGTTGGACTTGTCTTCAGAGCAGTTTTACTAACCATGTGGAAATATTTTTCATTTAGTGGTATAATTTAGTCTTTTGAAAGGGAAAGGTCATAAACAGGTGTGCATTTCTAGAGTAAAGTTAGTTTTAAAAATGGGTATCTGGTTGCTGTCTTCCATTTGTTTTTCTAGGGGTGGGCAGTGTTCTGCTCTTTCATGCAACTGAGATGATAGGTAGCAGCTCTGACTGGCAATAGGGAAAGAAGTGAAAAGGTAGTGACTACCTTCTGCTTAAAAATTATTTTTGTGTTCATCATGTGCATAGTTTATTAGTCCTTGATCTAGAAGAATCTGATGCCTGTTGTTTAGTGACATGTGAAGAATGCCTAGTGGAATTATAAAAATACCTCCTATTGTAAGATAACTTTTAATTAGGAAAAACAATCTTCAGTTTATAATTTGTTTACTTTTTAGTAGTATCCTTAGTTGTTCAATTGCATGTATGTGTCTAAAATTTTGTGGAAAGTGACTAATAATTTTTAACAGCTTTGTTATTCAGAGTTACTCTACTCTAAATAATTATTGGCCTATATAACTATTAAATTATTTCATCCATATAGATTTTTATTTAAAAAAATTTTTTTAAGTTGTTAATGGACTTTTATTTATTTACTTACATGCGGTGCTGAGGATCGAACCCAGTGCCTCACACATGCTAGGCAAGCACTCTACCACTGAGCCACAACCCCAGCCCCCATATGGATTTTTAAATTGTGTCTTTATTCTGAATTTATCATTGTTATTTCCCTTCCCCCATAATCTTTGTAAAGAAATTTCGTAAGATAGAAATTATTAATTCAAGGACTTAAGCCCTACTAAACATGGACTACATTGGAAAAGCACCTTTAAAAGAATCTGGATGCAGTGGCGCACACCTATAATCCCACGACTCAGGAGGCTGAGGCAAGAGGATGTCAAGTTCAAGGCCAGCCTCAGTAACTTAGACTCTGTCTCAAAATAAAAAATAAAAGGGACTGGAGATGTAGCTCAGTGGTACAGTGCTCCTGTTTTCAGTCTCCATTACTACACACACATACACACAAAAAAATAAGGAGGGGAATAAAAAGCTGTGCCCAAGTGTGTCTTTCTTGTATTTAGTAGATTCTTCAAATCTATAGTTTTTCCCATGTGTAGCATCTCTTTTATCTCTTTTCCCACAGGACTTTAATATAGTCATTGGTTTTTAAAAGTGCTAAAAGTGTTCCCATAAGGGAAATACTGTTTTGGTGGGGGGGATTTGGGGGAGTTGTGGGGACAGGTAGAGAGAAAGCTAGAGATGTGGCTACAACTGTCCCATTATATGAGAGTTTCTGAATATTGTAGAATTAATTGTTAAAACGTACTTTTAAAACTTAATTTGATCCTTCATCATTTCAAAAGCAAGTTCTTATTCTGTAAGTAATAAAGAGAAATATTTTTTACTCCTAATGCCAATGAAAATCATGTTGTATGAACATGAAACTGTGAACACTAAAACAACAAAAAAACAAACACATGGTTTGTTTAGCATGGTTGTTTTGCTTTGGAAAACTCTTAGGTTGCATTATGCCTTAAAGGAAAATAATTTTTCTGTTCCAAGTATTGTGATGATAGCAATTTACTTAATTTTATTGTTCATAATTTTAATTTTTATTTATGGCTGTACTGGGGATTGAATGCAGAAGCAGCCTACCACTGAGCTACATCTCTAGCCTTTTTTATTTATTTTGAGAGAGGACTTTGCTAAGTTGCCAAGGCTGGCCTCCAACTTGTCATCCTCCTTCCTCAGCCTCTTGAGTCGCTGGTATTGTGGGTGGGCGCCATCATGCTGTCTAGTTTGAGAATTTAATGTAAGCAGTTGTAACTTCTTAAAAGAAAATTGTTATACTTTAAATTACTATTTGTGGATTATTTCACTTTAATTTACAGGAAAAATATTGTTTTCTTCTTTTGCTTCTCACCGCTGCCTAAATTTTTTTTTTTGGTCCCAGGGATTGAACTCAGGGCTACTCAACCACTGAGCCACATCCCCAGCCTTATTTTGTGCTTTATTTAGAGACAGGGTCTCCCTGAATTGTTTAGCACTTTGCCATTGCTGAGACTGGCTTTGAACTCACAATTCTCCAGTCTCAGCCTCTCAAAGTGCTGGGATTACAGGCGCCACTGCACTCAGCTGAAAATGTAGTATTCTTTCATTTGACTTTGACTTGGAAGTTGACCATGTTGAGGAAATTCCTGGAATCTGAATACAGAGTACCAGTCAACTTGAAAACTTTGTGTGTAACTCTGTTTAATTGTCGCTTTTTATAAAAAAGGGATGGATTAGGAGTGGCATATAGATATAAATGTATACTTTTCTTAAATTTCAAAGTAATATTAGAATAATGTCCAAAGTTTTTTTTGTGTGTTGTATACTCACTCTTACATGGTTTTCTTTCTTAAATTTCTTTTACCAGCTAATAATGCAGTGGATTTTACAACAGTGAAATTCCTGCTTCAGGATTCTAAAAGTTTGTTACATGCTTTCAGTACAAGGTCAAATTATGATGGTATTCTTCCACAGGCCTTTGCTGAAGTGAACAAACTGCTCCAAACATGTACAGAGGTAAGATATCTTGGGAATGCCATTTAAAGTAGCTGGTTATTTGTTCTAAAAATGTATTCAGTCGACAATAGTAGGTACAGGATAATTTAATTCTAATTTAGGCTGACATACTAAAGCCATTAAGTAAATAGTAAGTAAATTGAATGTAATATAAGCAAGTCTTAACATTAGTTGTGAAATGTACATCCTTTATGGAAGAAGTGTCACTTATCACACCAGTTGCTGGTATTTTATATTAATTCATTTATGGGTGGAAGAAAGCTATACACTATTCATTTCCAGTGCCCTAAGCCAGGAAGTTTCAAATGCATTAGAAACCAGTAGATATTTTTGAACATGCAGATGCTAAGAATCTGTTAAGCTTTATACAGTAAGGTTTTGGCAATGGTGTTAAATCACATTGTTCTTTTTTATTTTTTATTTAGAAATACTTGCAAGATTAATAAAAAGTTTCAAGTGTGGTACAAAAATATTCCTGTATAAATCCTTTAGCCTGAGTCCCCAAATGTTAACATTTTATTACATTTGCTCTGTTGTTTTCTCTATCAATCTACCTATCTATCCATATGATTTCTCTGAGCTGTACTGTATTGAGCATATGTTGAAGATATGATGTCTCTTTACCTTGAAATATTTCTGTGTGTAGTTACTTAAAAAAAACTTATGTATTAGTCTAATAAATCAGGAAATTAACTTTGATTACAGTTGTGTAATCTGCAAACCTTATTCAAAGTTTACCAATTAACCTATGAATTCTATGTGAGTATGTTTGTGTTTCTGGGGATTAAGCCCAAGGCCTCATACATGCCAGGCAGGTACTCTGTACCACTCAGCCACATCCCCAGCCCGTGAATATTTTTGTTTTTTTGGAACCAAGGATTGAACTCAGGGATACTTGGCCACTAAGCCACATCTCCAGTCCTATTTTGTGTTTTATGTAGAGAGGGTCTCACTGAGTTGCTTAGTGCCTCTCTGTTGCTGAGGCTGGCTTTGAACTAGTGGTTCTCCTGTCTCAGCCTCCCTAAGTGCTGAGATTACAGGTGTGCACCACCACACCCAGCTTCATGAGTTTTTTTTAACAAGTATCTTCATGTGGTTCTTTTGCAACTACCCTAACACTGATATCTTTTTATGATATTTAAACTTATGTTAAGTTGTGTCCCCAGTAATACTCTATTTCTTCAGTCTTCTAATTTCAAATTTAGAAAAGTCAGGGAGTTTTTAAGTGCTAGAAACAGCTTTAAAAAACCCAGTGTCATAACTACTAGGGGGTATATTAATGGAGCTTTTATCTATTATATATTGTAGAGTATGTATATATGAACATGTAATATACATATATGTACTTAACATGTAATATACATATTCTGTAATATAGAATAATATATTTTATAACTACATATAATATATGAATAGAACTTTAATATATATTACATAAAATATATATGAGATATGTTCTCCTTTTTCACTAAAGAACTGAGTTTGGCGGGTTTATCTCATTGCTTTTTTTATGGTCAGGTAGGCCCACTACCTATGAAGTATTTGTAGGATTAGATGACACTAATCTTAGTTGCTAAATAAAACACTTACTTGCTGTAAAGTATCTCATGGAGTAAAAGTATCTCCATGAGATATTTTATAGCAAGTAAGTTTATAAATAAAGTATACTTGATTTATAAAGTATCTCATGGAGTAAAAGAAGCATCTTTTTAAAAAATATATAAACTAATAGGAAATGTGTGATCATTTTCGAGGAAAGAATTAAGGGATAATTTAAGGGATGAAATGATCTTTTGGTTTGAGATAACCAAAACATTGGTATTTTTTTTATTTTTTCATGGCTTGTGTGACTCTTTAAACTATTAGGGAAGAATAGACTTGGAAATTTAAGGGGTCACAGCTTGATTATTGTACTTGGATTGTATCAGGAAAGATCTTCCTTCCCATCACAAAATTGTTTCCTTAAATCATAGTTTTAAGGAAACAAATGCAGTGAATAAGATGGAAGTTTAGGATACTTATAACCTTAATTGTTTTTGAATTAGAGAATAAAACAAAATTTTAGGTTTGATTGAGATGAAAATAATGTTCTCAAAGTTTCAAACATTTTTATCAATTGGAAGCCTGGAGATGGGAGTTACCATGAAAATGTGATATTAAAATTTATTGTCATTTATCTAATAATTGCATGCCTGCTGTATATGTTGCCCAATGGATATATAAAACGATTAAATTATTGTATCGTAAGTTATTCATTCTTGAATTTTCAGTTGCTACGTTAACAAAATTCATGAAGGTGAATAGCAAAGAATCTAGGTAACATCCTCATTATTTCCTTTTTTTAGCACTTGACATTAGTGCAATTGCTTGAAACCATTTGTTTCCACGAGTAGAGCTTTAAAGTGTTGTTCCTATAGCTTGGTGCAGTGGTGCATACCTTTAATCCTAGTGACTCTAGAATTTAAGGCAGGAAGATTTTCATGTTCAAGGCCAGCCTCAGCAATTTAGCAAGATCCTGTCTCAAAATGAAAAATAAAAAGACTTGAGGATATAGCTCAGTGATAAAGTGCCTCTGGGTTCAGTTCCCAGCACCAAAAAAATAAAGTGTTGTTCCTTTATTTTCATGTCAGAAAGAATTCATTATCTAAGTAAGCCCAGGAACATTGTGACTTATCTTATCCCTTAGAATACATGTTCCCACTGGGCACAGAGGTGCACGCCTGTAACCACAGCAGCTCTGGAGGCTGAGGAGATAGTGAGTTCAAAGACAGCCTCAGCAACTTAGTGAGGCCTTAGCAATTTAGCAAGAACTTGTCTCTAAATCAGAAATATAAAAAGGTTCAATCAATAAAAGGAGTTTAATTCCTGGTTCCCCTTCCCCAAAAAAGATAAAATATATGTTCAGTAAGAGTTGGTTTTTTTAAATTTATTTTTTATAAATATATTTATTTTTTAGTTGTAGGTGGACAGAATATTTTATTTTTATGTGGTGCTGAGGATTGAACCCAGTGCCTCACATGTGCTAGGTGAGCACGCTACCACTGCGCCATAACCCCAGCCCCAGGAGTTGTTTTATAGGAAATTTTTAGTTTTATAGCAAATTTTTAGTCATGTTTCAGTAACTTCAGCAACAATAAATTACTTCCAAAGATTGGTCAATATAGTAACAGTTAAAAAATAATAATTCCACCTCTTAATTTATCAAGTGTAGAAAATTTTTTAAAAGAGGAATATTCCCATTTGTTTGCTTGAAAGTCTTCTGAAAAATGAGAAACTAAAATGGTTTAATGGACTAACATTATTTCCAGATTTTTATGTAAATGAAGTGAAAATAGGAAAAGGATACACACACACATACACACACATTTTTTATAAGCCTCTGACCACCAAAAAAATAAGACTTATCTCACCAGCCTTTGAAATCATCCTTTTATCAATATAGAACTTTTTTTTTTTTGTACTGGGGATTAAACTCAGGGGTACTCGACTACTGAGCCACATCCCCACCCTATTTTGTGTTTTATGTAGAGACAGGGTCTCACTGAGTTGCTTAGCGCCTCGTCGTTGCTGAGGCTGGCTTTGAACTCATGATTCTCCTGTCTCAGCCTTGCTAAGTGCTGGGATTACAGGCTTGTGCCACCGCGTCCAGCTTCAACATAGAACTTAACCTTGGAAAATAAGAGTAATTTTATTGAAGTTCATAAAGCCTGTTGTAGTAGAACAGAAATCAAAAATTGATTTTTAAACTCTTGAGTTAAATTTTTTTCTCCTCTATCAATTTTTTAACCTAAGTAAATACTTTTCCCTGAATCATATTTTCAAAATATCAGTTGATATTACAAATCCCTTGAATCCATAATATATTTCTTTTATCTACCTTAAAATATGCTTCGATTCCTCCTATTCTCAAATATTTGTCTTTGGCCATGCTGTTTACTGTCCTGTCTCTTTCTGAAACCTGTCTACCTTGGCTTCTGTTGATATTGTATATGTGTGATTCCTCCCCTACTTTATGCTTGCTAGTTTTCATTTTTCCCCTTCATTTTTCCTGTCGATTACCGTTTTTGCAGTATTACCTCTCAATAATTTCACCTACTTCTGAGTCTTCATGAGAATGATTCTCAACTGTTTTAAGCCTCAGATCATATGTAATTATCTGGTAGACATCTTTACCTAGATACCTTCTTATACCTCAAAGTCAGCGTGTACTTCAAAATCGAACTTATTTTACATGCAAGCAGCCAGGTTTTATTTTCTGTTGTTGTTGTTTTGTTTGTGGTGCTGGAGATTAAACCCAGGACCCTGTGCATGTTAGGCAAATGTTCTCCTGTTGAGCCATATCCCTGGCCTCAAGTAGACACACTTTTTAAAAAAATTTTTTAGTAAATATATTTTTTAGTTGTAGACAGACACAATACCTTTATTTATTTTTATGGGGTGCTGAAGATCTAACCCAGTGCCTCACACATGCCAGGCAAGCACTCTACCACAAAGCCACAACCCCAGCCGCATCAGACACTCTTCTTGACTTTACTATAGGAGACCACATAGTTTGGAAACATGAACAAATGTACATTAAATGGATTCTTGCTTTTCCATTATAATATATGGTATGTTCATTACATTGCCCCTTATCAGCAATGCATAGTCTAATGTGCTATTTAAAATTGCAACAAATGAGGCACATTAAAGTAGCATTTCTATCAGTTGCATCATATGCATCTGAGATATGTTGCCTGAAAGTACTTTTGTTTGACTTTTACATTGAATAAAACTGTTTTTACATTCTTTCAGAGAAGTAATCAAGAAGGTTCCACCTACTTGAAGTGCATGTGTGCGCGCACACATTTTTCTAAATTTATTGTCATCCTAAATTTCTATTATTGATACTATTATTATTCTAAGCATCTAGGTTTAAAAAAAATATTAGGGTCTCCCTCACTCCCTGAATCTAGCTTTTAGCCAAATCTTTAAAATATTTTTCACACATATATAGTTTTTCCATACTATGCTGCCTTTTGCTACATAATTGAAGTTCTCAGGACTTCTCTCTTGAATCATTCAGTGGCGTCCTAACCAATGTTCTTTTTTTTCTTTCTGGTACTGGGGATTGAATCCAGGGGCGTCTAGCCACATCCCCAGCCCTTTTGTATATTTTATTTAGACACACAGTGTCTTGCTGAGTTGCTCAGGGCCTCGCTATGTTACTGAGGTTGGCTTTGAATTTGGGATCCTGTTGCCTCAGCCTCCAAAGCCATTGGTATTACTGGTGTTCATTACCATGCTCAGGCTAACCAATATTCTTGTCTACACCTTCTTTGTTCCATTGTGTCTTAGAGTGCTGCTCTGAGTATATCATTGCCAATTTTAGAACTGTTTAGTGGTGGTTCACCATTGTTCAGAGGTTTAGATGACACCTTAATTTTTGTTTTATAGTGTTTTGCAGCTTTTTCCAGTTCTCTTCCCCCTCCTATCCCCTGATTGTAAGGTGCTTGGAGCTTGATTCTACCTTTTTATCTTTGTGTCCTCTATCTAATTCAATATCATGTGTAGAAGTGTTGAAACAGCATTCTTAAACTGACATTAGAATGTTAGCTAAGGAAAGATCACTATGATAGCTAGATTGGAAATGGTGTTTAAAAGGAAATAGAAGATTTGTGTTTTACCTCTGATACATAATGAAAGAAAAAGAGTAGCCAGCATTTCCCAGAAAGCTAGTATATTTATAAGCACAATTGTCATTCTGTTTTTGTTTTTCCTTAACTACTGAAGGACTGGGCACGTGTATGTAATTCTTATTTCCCTAGGTCAAGACAAAACGGACACCAAAGTCTTCAGAAAATGCAGTGAGTAAAAAGCAGGAAGATCGTTCTTTGATGAAGTCTCATAACCAAGAAATCACTGTTTTCTCCAGTTCTCATCTTCCCCAAACCAAGAGGCATCAAGAAATATGGTCTATCCTAGAGAATCTTTGGATTACAATATATCAAAACAGGTACTAAATTTCCAAGAATTTTTAAACTCAAGAGTTGCAAGCTTGGGACTGGGGTTGTGGCGCAGTGGTAGCGCGCTCGCCTAGCACGCGTGAGGCACTGGGTTCGATCCTCAGCACCACGTAAAAATAAAATATATTCTGTCCACCTACAACCAAAAAATAAATATTTAAAAAAAAAAAAAAGAGTTGTAAGCTTGCTTTTTCTATATTTTCCATTATTATTGTTCATTAAATAGTTAGAATTTGGGTTGTGAGTTTAATATATTTGATTGCCTTTTGTCAAATTGATTTCTTACAAATAGTGAATTTCAATGGGGTATATATCAGAATTACCTAGAGAGTTTGAAACACACATGTATACATGTGTATATATTAAACATATATGTATATATATGTGTGTGTGTGTGTGTGTGTATGCTGAAGCTCTATCCTTTGAAATTCTAATTCAATAGGACTGAAGTGAAGCTGAGAGTTCTTTAAAAGAAAAACACTAGGTGATTCAGACTTGAAACCTTGATGAGAAGCACAGCTTATATATTTATGTCAAAACTAATGAAGAATCACCTAGATTGGGTAAACAAATTAGCAGGATACAAAGTCTCAACAAAGTTGAAAATAAAAGATCAGTCTGGATTAGGGAAAATTCATGCAAGCTTGTTTTGTTTTGTTTTTTTAAAATTAAGATAAATACTTTTGTTTAAAAGGAAAAAAATACTTTCACTACTTTAGTCAGATAAACAGAATTCTCTGGTGTTGGCAAAATTAGAGAGATCTTTATGAGAAATTTTTTAAATAGGTTGGTGCTAGAGTAGCTTAAAAAATTATTTAGTACTAGCTGGGCGCGGTGGTGCATGCCTGTAATCCCAGCACTTTGGTAGGCTGAGAGGAGAATTGCGAGTTCAAAGTCAGCTTCAGCAATGGTGAGGCGCTAAGCAACTCAGACTCTGTCCCTGCATAAAAATAAAACACAAAATAGGGCTGAGGATGTGGCTTAGTGGTCGAGTACCCCTGAGTTCAATCCCCGGTACCAAAAAAAAATTTAGTGCCACTAATTTTTAAAAGTAGGTGAATACTGCCTATACTTTTCCCTAAGCTCATAATCTCTACATAATCAATCTATAAAGCAAATGGTATATAGTGTGAATTTGAATCAACTGTTCATTGTGGCTATTGTTTTGGTTTAAGATTATCTGTTTGTTCTAGGTATTCATAAAAGCAGTCAAGTAGTGCTAGCACTCCATTTAAACATCTATTTTCAGTTGGCTATTGAATGCAATATTGTAGATTTGCAACTCATTTTTAGTCCTGGTATGATAAAAAAAATTTTTTAGACAAAATATATAGCCTATCAGCTAGCTTGTGACCTATAATATTAAAGAAGTAACTATACCTGACATGTAAATGAGAGAAGACAAAATTTACAAATTTATATTTTTATGTAAAGAAAAAGTTTTATTTATTTTTCCCAGTGTCAATATTTTTATTAAAATTTTGACTAATCCCATATTCTGGCTAGCAAAAAGTTACCAGGCAGGGATTACTACTTTCAGAATAAAATCAATTAAAACCATATCTAAGATACTTTAATTTTTTTTCATTTAGAAAGCATTTGAGCACTTTATGTAATATCCATCCATTTGTATTGTATACCAGAGAGTGTTGTGTTGTTTCTGCATAATAAACTTTACACAATAGCATTTCAGTGAGTGAAAAAAGCTTATATTGCCTTATCAATACAAATTTATTTATGCCTGTTGCATTGTTTCTTAAGCCTGGTTGTGTATCAGTGTTATTGTAAAACTTTTTTCAACAGAGTCAGGTGTGGGCCTTTTATATAAAGATGCTCATTTGGGGTGCTGGTGTTGTAGCGTAGGGGTAGAGTGCTTGCCTAGCGTGTGTGAGGCACCTAGGTTCGATCGTCCACACCACATAAAAATGAATGAATAAAATAAAGGTAGAAAAAAAATGCTCATTTGGAGTTCTTATAGGATCTGTGTACAGTTACTCATATAAAACTACTAGTGTACTTTCATACAACCACAAATGCCATCTTCCTATCCCTGGTTTAATAATCAGTTGTGAAGTTAAAATACATCAGGTCAGGTTTTTGGTTTTTGGTGTCTTTTCTAATCTAAGAAAATTTATATTATTAATGATTTAAGTTCAAAAAGGTCTTGCTATTTTTCATGCCACTTTGAGACTTTTTAAAAATCACCTATTTGAAATTGTAGTAGGAAGTATGATTAAACAACATATTTTTATCTCTTGCTGTCACTTTCTCTGACTCAGAATTTTAATACTTGGAAAGCAAAATCAGTTAAAAAAACCTCTAGTTTTGCAAAGGTGGGAGTTGGGTATTGAACTCAGAACCTTGCATGTACTGAGGATGTGCTCTGCCACTGAGCTACAGCTCCCCTGCCCCCTAAAAAAGATTTTTTTGACAATTTATTAACCAACAATTTTCTATTAAGTGACTATTTAATAATCAATTTAATAATTCTGATTTGAGATATATTCATAATAACAACAACTTCTTCATCATCATGATCATTGTTTTGCCAAGGGAGCCTAGTTAGGACAAGTATGTCAAGATATTTATTTATTTATTTATTTTCACCTCATTATTCTTTATTTTTTAAGTTTTGAAAGTTTATTCTTTTTAGATATACATGACAATAGAATGTATTTTGACAGATTATACGTACATGGAGTGTAACTTCCAGTTCTTGTGGTTGTGCATGATGTGGATGGAGTTACACTGGTTGTGTATTCATATATAAATATAGGAAAATTATGTCCAATTCATTTTACTTTCTTTCTTATTCTCATCCTCCCTCTTTTCCTTTCATTACCCCTTATCTAATCCAATGAACTTCTATTCCCTCATTCTTCCCCTTATGTGTGATAGGATTCACATATCAGAACATTTAGCCTTCTGGTTTTGGCTTATTTCACTTAGCATGATAGTCTCCACATCCATCCATTTACTGGCAAATGCCATAATTTCATTCTTTATGGATGAGTAATATTCCATTGTGTATATATACCACATTTTCTTTATCCATTCATCTGTTGAAGGGCACCAAGGTTGGTTTTATAGCTTAGCTATTGTGAATTGAGCTACTATAAACATTGATGTGGCCACCATTATAGTGTGCTGATTTTAAACCCTTTGGATATATACCAAGGAGTGGGATAACTGGGTGAAATGGTGGTTCCATTCCAAGTTTCCTGAGGAATCTCCTACTGCTTTCCAGAGTGGTTGCACTAATTTGGAGTCACATCAGTAGCAGATGAGTATTCCTTTTACCCACATCCTTGCCAACATTTATTGTTACTTGTATTCTTTTTTTTTTAATAACTTTTTTAGTTGTCAGTGGACCTTTATTTTGTTTATTTATATGCAGTGCTGAGAATTGAACCCAGTGGCTCACACATGCTAGGCAAATGCTTTAACCACTGAGCCACAAACCCAGCCCTGTTACTTATAGGCTTGATAATGGCCATTCTGACTAGAGTGAGGTAAAATCTCAGTGTAGTCTTAATTTGCATTTATCTAATTGCTAGTGATGTTGAACATTTTTTCGTATGTTTGTTGACTGATCATTTTTCTTCTGTAAAGTGTCTGTTCAGTTCCTTTGCCTGTTTATTGATTGGATTATTTGGGGGGTTTTGGTGTTAAGTTTTTGAGTTCTTTGTATGTCCTGGAGATTAATGCTTTATCTGAGGTATAGGTGGCAAAAATTTTCTTCCATTCTCTTAGGCTCTTTCTCCATATTCTTGAATGTCTCCTTTGCTGCGGAGAAGCTTTTTGATACCATCCCATTTCTTTCTTTTCTTTTTTTTTTTTTTTGATACCAGAGATTGAATTTATGGGTACTCGACCACTGAGCCACATCCCCAGCCCTATTTTGTGTTTTTATTTAGAGACAGGGTCTCACTGAGTTGCTTAGTGCCTCGCAGTTGCTGAGGCTGGCTTTGAACTTGGCCTTTCAAAGTGCTGGGATTACAGGCATGCGCCACCGCACCCACCTCTATCCCATTTCTTGATTCTTGATTTTACTTCTTGTGCTTTAGGAGTCTTGTTGAGGAATTTGGTTTCTAAGCTGACATATTGGAGAGTTGGGCCTACTTTTTGTTCTAGTAGGTGCAGGGTCTCTGGTCTAATGCTGAAGTCCTTGATCCACTTTGAGTTGAATTTTGTGCAGAAATAGGAGATTAATTTCATTTTTTTAATTAAAATTTTTTTTAGTTGTTGATAGAAATTAATTTTTATTTATTTTTATATAATGCTGAGAATTGAATCCAGTGCCTTACACATGCTAGGCAAGTGTTCTACCACTGAGCTACAACCCCAGCCCCTAATTTCATTTTATTACATATGGATTTCCAGTTTTCTCAGCACCATTTGTCGAAGAGGCTATCATTTCTCCAATGTATGTTCATAGTGCCTTTGTCTAGTATGAGATAACTGTATTTAGGTGGGTTTGTATCTGCGTCTTCTATTCTGGTCCATTGGTGGTCTTGTCTGTTTTGGTGTCAATACTATGCTTTTTTTGTTAGTGTAACTCTGTAGTATAATTTAAGGTCTGGTATTGTGATACTTCCTGCTTCACTTTTCATGCTGATGATTGCTTTGTCTATTTTGGGCCTCTTTTTTTTTGGTTGTAGATGGACACAATATCTTTATTTTATTTATTTTTAAATGGTGCTGAGGATTGAACCCAGTGCCTCATGCATGCGAGGCAAGCGCTCTACCACTGAGCTACAACCCCAGTATTCTGGGCCTCTTATTTTTCCAAATAAATTTCTATGAAGAATGTCATTGGAATTTTAATAGGAATTACATTAAATCTTTTATAGTGCTTTTGTAGTATGGCCATTGTAACAGTATTAATTGTGCCTATCCAAGAACAGGGGGGATCTTTCCATCTTCTAAGGCCTTCTTCAATTTCTTTCTTTATTGTTCTGTAGCTTTTATTGTGGAGGTCTTTCACCTCTTTTGTTAGATTGATTCCCAAATATTTTATTTTTTTCAAGACTATTGTGAATGGGTTAGTTTTCCTAATTTCTCTTTCAGTTGATTCATCACTAATATATAGGAACACCATTGATTTATAGGTGTTGATTTTATATCCTGCTACATTGCTGAATTTATGAGTTCTAGAAGTTTTCTACTGGAGTTTTTTGGGTCTTCTAAATATAGAATCATGTTGTTGACAAGTAGGAATAGTTTGAGTTCTTTTTTGATTCATATCCCTTTAATTTTTTTCTTCAATGTAATAGCTTTGGCTAGAGTTTCAAGGACTATGTTGAGTAGAAGTGGTGAAAGAGGGCACCCATATCTTCAGTTTTTAGAGTGAATGCTTTAGATTTTTCTCCATTTAGAATGATGTTCGCCTTGGGTTTAATGTATATAGCTTTTACAATGTTGACATATATTCCTACTATCCCTAATTTTACTAGTGTTTTGAACATGAATGGATGCTGGGTGCTGTATTTTATCAAATCTTTTTCTGCATGTATTGAGATAATCATGTGATTCTTGTCTTTAAGTCTTTTGATGTGATAAATTACCTTTATTGATTTCTGTATGTTGAAGCAGTCTTGCACCCCTGGGATGAACTCCACTCGATCATGGTACACACTATCTTTAATATGTTTTTGTATGCAATTTGCCAGTATTTTATTTAGAATTTTTGTATCTATGTATCTATGATGTGTCTTTGTCTGGTTTTGGTATCACAGTGATAATAGTTTCATAGAATGAGTTTGGAAGAGTACCCTCTTTTTTGTTTTATGGAATAATTTTATTGGTGTATAATTTTATTGGAATACTAGTGTAAATTCTTTGAAGGTCTGGTAGAACTTGGCTGAGAATCTGTCTGGTCCTGGGCTGTTGTTTGTTGGTAGGCTTTTGATAGTGTCTTCAGTTTCATTGCTTGAAAGTGATCTGTTTAAATTTCTGTGTCCTCCTGATTCAGTTTGGGTAGGTCATAGGTCTCTTAAATTTTTTTTTATGTTAGCTGGGTGTGGTGGCACAGGCCTGTAATCCCAGCACTTTGAGAGGCTAAGACAGGAGAATTGTGAGTTCAAAGCCAGCCTTAGCAATGGCGAGGTGCTAAGCAACTCAGTGAGACCGTGTCTCTAAATAAAACACAAAATAGTCTGGGGATGTAACTCAATGGTTGAATGCACCTTGAGTTCAATCCTTGGTACAAAAAAAAAATTTGTTTATATTCATGTGGTACTGAGGATTGAACCCAGTACCTCACGTATGGTAGACAAGCTGTCTACCACCAGCCTATGTCTCTAAAGATTTGTCCATGTTTTCAAGATTTTCTGTTTTATTAGAGTATAAATTTTCAAAAGAGTTTCTGATTATTGTCTGTATTTCAGTAGTGTCCATCGTGATATTTCCTTTTTCATCATGAATTTTAATAAAGTGATTTTTTTCTTCATTATTTTGGCTAAGGGTTTATCAATTTTATTTTTTTTCAAAGAACGAACTTTTTATTATGTCAATTTTTTTAAAAATGTTTTGGTTCGGGTGGAGGTTGTGGCTCAGTGGCAGAGCGCTTGCCTCACACGTGTGAAGCACTGGGTTCGATCCTCAGCACCACATAAAAAATAAATAAATAAACAAACAAAATAAAGACAGTGTGTCCATGTATAACTAAAAAAAAATTTTTTTTAAATATTTTGGTTCAATTTCATTTATTTCAGCTATAATTTTAATTATTTCCTGTATTCTGTTTTTGGTGTTGATTTGTTCTTTTTCTAGGGCATTGAGATATAATGTTAGGTTAATTATTTGATCACTTTCTGTTCTTTTAATGAATGAACTCAGTGCAATGAATTTTCCTCTTAAAACTGTCTTTATTGTGTCCCAGAGATTTTTTTTTAATATTTATTTATTTTTTCAGTTGTAGGTGGACAGAATATCTTTATTTTATTTTTATGTGGTGCTGAGGATCGAACCCAGGGTCTCACGCGTGCTAGGCGAGCACGCTACCACTGTGCCATAACCCCAGCCCCGTGTCCCAGAGATTTTGATATGTTGTATCACTATTCTCATTTACTACTAAGTGTTTTTTAATTTCATCCCTGGTTTCTTCTGCTATCCATTGGTCTTTCAATAGCATATTATTTATTCTCCAGGTGTTAGGTTATCTTCTATTTTTTATTTTCTCATTGATTTCTAATTTCATTCCATTATGAACTGATAGCATGCAAGGTTTTATGTTTATTTTTTTGTGTTTGCTAAGAGTTGCTTTGTGCATAAGATGTGGTCTATTTTAGAGAAGGATCCATGTGCTGCTGAGAAGAAAGTGTATTCAGTCATTGATGGATGAACTATTCTATATTGTCTGTTAAGTCTAAATTATTGATTGTGTTATTTAGTTCTATGACTTTTTTATTTAGTTTTTGTTTGGAGAATCTATCCAGTGGTGAGAAACGTGTGTTAATGTCACGCAAAAATATCATGTTGTGGTTTATTTGATTCTTGAAATTGAGAAGAGTTTAACATTTGATATATGTAAATATTCCATTGTTTGGGGCATAAATATTTATGATTGTTATGTCTTATTGATGTATAATTCCTTTAAACAGTATGAATGTCCTTCTTTGTCCCTTCTGATTAACTTTTGCTTGATGTCCACTTTATCTGATATGAGGATAGAAATCCCTGCTTGTTTTTGAGATCCATGTGAATGATATTTTTTTCCTATCCTTTTTTTTTTTTTAATTTTTTTTTTTAGTTGTAGATGAACACAATGTCTTTATTTTATTGCTTTGTATGTGGTGCTGAGGATCGAACCCAGGGCCTCACACATGCGAGGCAAGCACTGAGCCACAATCCCAGCCCCATTCCTATCCTTTTAAAAACTTCAGTCTGTGGATATCTTTGCTTATGAGGTAAGTCTCTTCAAGACAGCATATTGTTGAGTCTTGTTTTTTAATCCAGTCTGCCAGCCTGTGTCTTTTGATTGGTGAGTTTAGGCTTTACGTTCAGTGTTATTTTTGAGAAATGATCTTCATTCCCTGTCATTTTGATTTATTTCCGGTTTTTCATTTGAATTAGTTTCTCCTTTGATTGACTGTTCATCTAGCATAGGTCCTCCCTTTGCTGGTTTTCACTTTTATTTTTCATTCCTTCTTCATGAAATATTTTACCGAGAATATTTTGTAGTGGAGTCTTTCTAGTTGTGAATTCTTTTAACCTTCTTATCCTGGAAGAATTTTATTTCATTGTCAATTCTGAATGTTAATTTTTCTGGGTCTAATATTCTTGGTTGGCATCCATTTTCTTTCACAGCTTGGTATATATTATTCTAAGACCTCCTGGGTTCTAGGGTCTGGGTTGAGAAATTAGCTGTGTTCTGGACTGATTTCTCTCTAAATGTCTCTTGTCATTTTTCTCTGGCAGCCTTTAAAATTCTATCCTTTTTCCATATGTTAGGCTTTCATAAAAACATGCCTTGGTATGGGTCTGTTGTAATTTTGTATATTTGAGTTCCTTTAAGCCTCTTGTATGTGATTTTTCCATTTCATTCATTAGGTTTAGGAAATTTTCTGATATTATTTCATTGAAAAGACTGTGCATTCCTTCGGTTTTATCTCCAGGCCTTCATCCATCCTGATACATCTTAAATTTGGTCTTTTCAGTTTATCCAATATTTCTTAGAAGTTCTGTTCATGATCTCTTAACATCTTTTCTCCATTGTCAACTTAGTTTCAAGATTAAATACTTTGCCTTCACTTCCTAAAAGTCTATCTTCCAAGTGGTTTAGTTTGTTGGTGATGCTTTTCATTGAATTTTTAATTGGCTTATTGATTCCTTCATTTCAAGGATTTTTGCTTGATTTTTTTAGAATCTCTATCTCTTTATTGAAATGATTTTCACTTCCTGTATTTTCTCTTTGATTCCACTGCTTTTATTGTCCTTTACCTTGCAGATCAGTTTAACTCTGTACATTTTGAACTCTTTCTCTGACATTTCTTCCATTCTAGTACTGATGGATTCTGTTATTGAAGTATCTTGGTTTGTTTGGGTGATTGTTCCCTTGCTTTTCATATTGTTTGTATATCTACGCATCTAAGGATATGGATTTGAGGTAGCAGTGTTTCTACCCTGTGGCCTTACTGTGTACCTGAAGGTTTCCAGTACTTCACTGTTTGGGGGAGACAAATAACAACCACTAATGCAAACAAACAGAGCATTAAACCAAATAGTTCTTGGTAGGACATGTACAATATCAACTGTCACAATAAACAAATGATACAATCAGTTATTGTCTACATTGTAAAAGCGTCTACAATTTCAAATGGTGGAGAGAACAGAAGTGATGTTGGTAGTGATGATTATGAAGGAGGATGAGAGAAAATAGATTTAAAAAATTAAAGGAAGAGTGAAAGAGAGCCATAGAGATTGGCTGTTAGTAGAAGAAAAGAGAAAGAGAATCAAGGGAAACAGACAAGTGAGAGAAAAAAATATATATTAAGTAAAAATTCAAAAATTAAAAATAAAAGAATATAAAACAAAACTGAAACATACTAATCAAACATCCTAGGCCTCAAAATACTGATCCATTAAAAAATGGCTTCAGAAATGAGAAAAAATATGAATATTTATAAATGTCTATGAACCATTAAAGTCACAATTAAACAGAGAAAAGATTAAAGAAAAATAAAAAAGATCTTGATGAGAAGTTAAAGAATTGTTTCCACTGGAGTTCAGAAAATTCTCAGCAGTATTAAGTGGGCTCTCATCTGGAGTGTCATGCTTACTTCACCCTCAGGGTGGGGTTGCTGCGGTAAGTCAATCCATAAGTCAAACTCCTAGAGACGGGCTTTAGGCATAGGAATGCTCCAGGTTCTTCTGAATGGCAGTTGGTCTATAGGTTATAAATCAGTGCACCTACAGAGTCCAGCAATTGCCAGTCCACGTTTAAAGACTGCACCTCAGGGATCTCTTCTAGGTTTCATTCATGTGGTGAGGAAGCCAGTTTTTAGTCCACTACATCTCCTGTAGACCCTATGTTTCCTGGTCTTGACTTCAGTCTCAAAAGTCAATCTTTCCTGCCCCGCCCTTTCAATTTCTTGGCCAGTCCTGTCTCTTACAGCCAGTCCTGCAAGCAGCCTGATTGGAGGGGGAAGGGAAGACCCAGGTGGGTTTCCATGACTAGTAGTTCCTTGTGTAAACCTATCTCCACATTTGATTTTTCTCCTGGTCACTTAGGCGTACTCATATGTTGCACAATATGGATTTGCCAGGCTTATATTTCAGACCAAACTTGGGTTTGCCAGGAATCAGCTTCTCTAGCTGCTGGTCCCCAAGCCACAGCTTCAGAATGGTTCCTTCCTCTGTTCTCTGCACACAGCTGGGAAAGTTGGAGCTTCTTTTCCGCACAAGGATTTTGTGTAGAGCACCCTTCAGTTTAGTCAGGCAGTGTCTTTGATCTCTAAACTGTCCATACCAGACACGCCTCAGGCCTCCTAAAAATGCAAGTTCTTTGAATTCCCTTATTCCTCTACTTTGCTTGGGTTGGACCAATCTGTCTGGTGCCTCTGGTCACAACATCAGCTGGGGTGCTGGGGATTTCTTCCTTATTACATCCTGAGTTCTTGATCTGCTTTGAATGTGCAGTATTAAATTCCAGTAAAGCTCCCCCTGCCTTTTTTTATTGTTCACCCAACTTGCTGAGAAGCTTCCTATCTACTTTCTTTCTTTTTTTTCATTTATTCTAATTAGGTTTACATGTCAGCAGAATGTATTTTGATTCATTGTACACAAATGGACCACACATTTTCACTTCTCTGGTTGTACACAATATCAAGTTACACCATATGTGCAGTCATACATGAACCTAGGGCATTGTTATACATTGCATTCCACCATCTTTCTTGCCCCCATATCCCATCCCCTCCCTTCCATCCCCTTTGATCAAAGTTTCTCCATTCTTCCCATGTCCCCTCCCACATTATGGATCACCATCCACTTATCAGAGAGAACATTTGGCCTTTGGTTTTTTGGCATTGGCTTACTTCGCTTAGCATGATATTCTCCAACTTGTAATGGAGGTTTTTGGAATAATATCTATCTATCTATCTATTTATTTATTTTTAAAAATTTTTTTTAGTTGTTGATGGACCTTTATTTTATTCATTTGTTATTTATATGTGGTGCTGAGGATCAAACCCAGGGCCTCACACATGCTAGGCAAGCGCTCTACCACTGAGCTATAGCCCCAGCCCTGGAATAATATTTATTATGTAGATCTTTGATTTATTGATAAATTTCCTAAGAAGGTGTCTCCTATTCTTTCTCACTTTGTCTCCTTTTTTCTCTTGAATGAATGTGCACACATAACACAAATTTCCGTGTATACCCAGAACAAAAGGTGAAGGAAGAACCCATAGATATTAATAGTGATTATCTCTAGTTGGTGGACTATGAACATTGAATATTCTTTTCTTACATTCCTGTATTTTTCAAATGTTCTATGACAACTAGACTGAGTAGGCTTTAAACATAAACATTTTTTTCTTTTTTCTTTCATGGTGGCGCTGTGGCTTGAACCCAGGGCCTTGTACATGCTAGGCAAGCACTTTACCGACTGAGCTATATCCCCAGCCCACTAGAATCTTTTTTAAGGAGGCGTATTTTTTAAATAAATAAATGTGATTTTTATTTTCATAAAAATGCACACACACACACACACACACAAACACACACACACACACACACACACACACACAACTATCTGGAATAGACAGATCCATAGAGTCAGAAAGCAGATTAGTGGTTCAGGGGTGGAACCACCTCTTCTTTGGTGGGGGAAGAAGACAGTGGGGAATAACTGCTTAGTGGAGTCAGGATTTCCTTGTAGAGTGATGAAAACATTGTATAACTTTAATGCTGATGATAGTACAATAACATCAATGTACAAAATGCCACTGAATGTACACATTAAAATGGTCAAGATGTGCAACTGGATAAAAAGAGTAGTTTCTAATGATCTATTGCACAGTAGAATAACAATGGTGGATGACCACTGAATATTTCCAAATAGCTAGAAAAGAGGATTTGGATGTTCCTGACACAAAAGAAATGAGATATACTAGTTATCCTGATCTGATCATCACATATTGTTTACATAGATTGAAATGCCATACTGTGTCTCATAAATATGTAGAGATATTATGCATCAATTAAAATTCGTGTTAATGAAAATTAACAAAAGTAAATTTAAAAGTAAAATAAAATGCTCAAAATGGTGAATTTTATGTTGTGTATTGTACCGTACATAGTTATACATTGGAAAGCACTGTAAAGCAGGGGAGAAAATTCCTTTGAATGCTACTATTGTTAACCTTGTTATTATTATATACATCTCATTTTGTTTTTAGGCACATTAGTTTCTTTAGGGCTGCCATAGCAAATTACCACTAAGTGAGTGGCTTAGAATAACAGAAATTTATTTCCTTACAATTCTGGATGCCAGCATTGAAAATCCAGGTATCTGCTGGGTTAATTCTGGAAGTTCTTTTTTTTTTTTTTTTTTTTTTTTTTTTTTTTTTTTTTTTTTTTTTTTTTTTTTTTTTTTTTTTGGTACTGGGGATTGAACTCAGGGGCACTCGACCACTGAGCCACATCCCCAGCCCTATTTTGTGTTTTATGTAGAGACAGGGTTTCACTGAGTTGCTTAGCGCCTCGCCATTGCTGAGGCTGGCTTTGAACTTGCAATTCTCCTGTCTCAGCCTCCCTAAGTGCTGGGATTACAAGCGTGAGCCACCACGCCCGGCTTAATTCTGGAAGTTCTGAGGGAGACTCATTTCCCTAGTCTTCTAATGGTTGGCAGGAGAAGAGTTTGCCTTACAGATGTTTCGCTCCAATCTCTGCCTTTGTTTTTACAGATGGTAGGACCCACTCTAATCCAGACCTCATTTTTTTTAACTGATTACGTCTATAAAGACCTTATTTCAAATAAAGTCACATTCTGAGGTTCTAAGGGAACATGAGTTTTGGGAGGATACCATTATAATCCAGTACAGTCTGTTTTAATTTTTTAAAAGGAGTTATTATATTATTTAGGCTTTCTGTAATTTTATTTTTCTAATTCATACATGGCATGAGCATCATCTTAGTAGTTGTGGTATTTAATCAAGTTGCTGATTCACTATTACTTAACACTTTTTATAATGATAATGTTGGACAGTTAGGATATTACTAATTGTTGGCTAATTGTGAATATTTATGATAAATTTGTAGAAATGAACTTAACTAGGAAAAACTGCCAGTTTCAACAGATACATAATCTGATATCTAATTTTTTCATCCTTATGTTCTTGATGACTGACTTAATGGAAGTTGATAATATTGCCTCTTCATATTTTGTGGTCTATTAGAATGAAACATTATTCACATAGCTTTTACATTGTTACTATAGATTAGATCTGCCTAGTGTCTGACCTAGATCCCTTGCATAATTGTCAGCCCAGATTTTCACATGTCACCATATTTTATTTCTAACAAATAGAATTATGAGAAATTTATATTATTACTTCATTTTATACACTGCAAATGGAAATACTTGAATAACTAAATACACATGAATAAATTTTTTTTTCTTTATTTTAGCACAGATGTGTTTCAAAGATTGAGCTCAAATTCAACTCTGACTACTTCAAAAATAGCAACTTTTGAGGAAGCATTTATATATCTTCAAAAGTTAATGGCAGCTGTGAAGGATATTCTTGAAGGAATTCAGAGGTAAACTATATTAATTTTAAACTTCATTTATGTATTATTTTTCTGGGTTATCAGATTTTTTGAGTTACTAGGACTCTTCCAGCATATTTTACAAACTGATGGATTTTAGATTCAACTTCTTCCTCCACTGTAGCAAATCCCTGTTTCTAGTTTGGACCACAGAATGTTTGCACCTTTCCCTTCCTAGGAAAAAATGTACCAGATTGTTAGTCTCATGGTGAACTTTATATTCTTTATTATATAACTAGTTCCTAGAACAGTACCAGGTACATAGTGGGCACTCAGTAATTACTTAGGGAATAAATATATTAAGGTAATTGTCATTGTATTTTTTCCCCCACAAATATTCCATTAATTTGATTTAAAGGAGCACTAATGTAAGTGGACAGGAAAGATATTTTAGTCAGCTTTTTTGCCAATTCATTGCACTTTTAAAACAAATGTTAGTATTTTTTAATGTGGTTGAATTCTTCCAGTACAGTTTCAGTACTAAAAACTGAAATAGTGTGAGCAGCACCTAGTTTACTGATGCTTTGAGACTTACACATATGATTATTTAAAATATTTGTAATGCATATAGAAAATATAGTGCCAGAAAGCTAGTGGATGGACCAGAACCCCTTTAAAGCATTAAAGAAAATGCTTTCGTTTGTGTCACTAAGAGAGAATGATTCTAAACTTTGCAGTTTTATTGGTATGTACCCAAATTGCTTTGCCCGAATTAGATGTGCTGTAGAATGCAAAATGATCAAAGCCAGGCCTGGTGTGGTGGTACAGGCATGTCAACCCAACTACTCAGGAGATTGTGGCAGAAGGATTCCAAGTTCAAGGCCATCCTGGGCAACTAGGGAGACCCTGTCTCAAAAGAAAAAAGGATAAGAATGTAGTTTAGTGGTAGAGAACTTGCCTAGCATGTGCAAGGCCCTGGGTATAATCCCCAGTACCACCAAAAAAAAAAAAAAAATCAAAGATTAGAACTTTGTCACGTCTTTAGGTTATTAATGAGCTAATATGTCAGATCCTAGCAGGAGTTAAGTATTGCCTTGAAGTGCAAAAACTGTTGCTCACTTTAAGTTGTGTAAAAGCCATGCTTTACCGTTTTTACAGAAAGTGAGGATATAAATTTGTCTTTAATCACTCAACAAATGTTTATTGAATACCAGCTATTCTTAGCATCATATTGGGCACTAGGGAACCAAAAGTACATAAGATGCACCCTCTAACTCCAAACAGCTTGTAGAAATGATGCAAGCAGTTGCATTAAAACAGATAAAGCAGTCCCTTTTATAGGTCATGCATTTTATTTTATTTTTTGGTACTGGGGATTGAACTCAGGAGTACTCGACCACTGAGCCACATCCCCAGCCCTGTTTAGTGTTTTATGTAGAGACAGGATCTCATTGAGTTTCTTAGTGCCTCACCATTGCTGAGGCTGGCTTTGAACTCATGATTCTCCAGTCTCAGCCTCCCAAAGTGCTGGGATTACAGGCGTGTGCCACCACGCCCAGCAGTCATGCATTTTAGACTCCTACTGGATGCCTAAAACCAGAAACAGTACTGAACCCTATTTGTACTACGTTTTCTCCTATACATACATACTTATCACAATGTTTAATTTTTTGAATTAGGCACAGCAAAATACTAACTAGCAATGAAATAAAATAATTGCAACAATACTGTTATAAAGGGTTATGTGAATGTGGTCTTTCACTCTGAAAATACATTATGTATTGTATTGTGTTTTTGTTTTTGTTTTTGAGTGATAATTATAGTTTAGTGTGTCGTGCAATGCTTAGTTCCATAAGAAGCTTACTCAAAAAATTATTTTAATTCTCAGGGCTGGGATTGTGGCTCAGTGGTAGAGTGCTTGCCTCGCATGCATGAGGCACTGGGTTCGAGCCTCAGCATCACATAAAAATAAATAAAATAAAGATATTGTGTCCATCTGCAACTAAAAAAAATTTTTTTAAATTATTTTAATTCTTTAAAGCTAATCATTTATAGCAAAAGTCTCCAGCAAAGGTATCTAATAAAAACAATTTTAACAAATTGTTAAAAAACGAAGTATTGTGCTGCTAGTATAAATAACCCATAGTGGATAGAATAATTTTAGCAATGAGCAAAATCAATCTTATTTGTATAGTATGTAAGTGTAATATTATTGGTTCTTATAAATATTAGCAAGTATTCATATGAAATATTTGTCATGTAAAAATATAGATGTTTATGTAACAAATACTACTACTCATATTTAAGAAATGTTAACATTTTACCCTATTTTTTACCCTATTGATCCTATTTATTTTTTTAAATATATTTATTCTAATTAAGTATACATGATAGCAGAATGCATTTTGATTCATTGTACAAAAATGGAGCACAACTCTTCATTTCTCTAGTTGTACACAACAGAGTTACACCATATGTGCAATCACATATGGTGTATTGTTGTCCATCTCATTCCACCATCTTTCCTGCCCCCATGTCCCATTCCCTCCCCTTTGACCAAAGTTTCTCCATTCTTCCCATGCCTCCTCCGCCATTATGGATCACCATCCACTTATCAGAGAGAACATTCGGCCTTTGGTTTTTTGGTATTGGCTCCTTCTCTGACATTTCATCTACTGTGCTGTCAGTGGATTCTATTATTGTAGCATCTTGTTTTGATTGGGGCATTTTCTTCTGTTGTTTTTTCATGTTTTTCATGTGTCTTCCTCTCTAATAGTGCCAATCTGAGATATTACAATTTCTACCCTATAATCTTGTAGTGTCCCTGCGGATTACCAATACCTCACTTCTGGTGTAACTGGGCCTGCAGGGACCTTGGGGATGATCTGGGTTCTGGCTGCTGTCTTTAGACAGAAGTAGGCTGGGACAGCCACCCATTGGTAGATGAGGGGCCCCAGCGCTGTTGGTCTTCTCCATGTGTGGGCTGGGTTGGTGTGCTCCACTTCTTCCTTGCGTTGGGCCCGGGTTGGTCTCTGTATTGTGTTTTTGTTTTGTGGTTTTTTTTTTTAAGAAATTTTTGTTGTAGTTGGACACAATACCTTTATTTTTATTTATTTTTACGTGGTGCTGAGGATCAAACACAGTGCCTCTCACACATGCTAGGCAAGTGCTTTACCACCAAGCTACAACCCCAGCCCTCATATGGTTTTTGTTTTGTTTTGTTTTGTTCTAATTAGTTACACATGACAGTAGAATGCATTTTGACATATTGTACACAAATATAGTACAACTTCTCATTCCTCTGGCTGTACATGGTGCAGTCACTCCAGTAGTGTAATCATACGTGTGTGTCGGATAATAATGTCTGTCTCATTCTACTGCCCTTCCCATCCCCACAGCCCCACCCCTCCACTTACAAACCAAAATTCCTTCATTCTTCCCTATCCCCCACCCCACTATGGATCAACATCCGCTTATCAGAGAAAACATTTGGCTTTTTATTTTGGGAGATTGGCTTATTTCACTTAGCATGATAGTCTCCAGTTCTGTCCATTTACCTATAGATGCCATAATTTCATTCTTCTTTAAGGCTCAATAACATTCCGTTGTGTATAAGTACCACATTTTTTTTATCCATTCATCTGTTGAAGGACTTCTGGGTGGTTCCATAGTTTAGCTATTGTGAATTAAGCCCCCATAAACATTGATATGTCTGTGTCACTGTAGTATGCTGATTTGAAGTCCTTTGGGTATAAACCGAGGAATGGGTTAGCTGGGTCAAATGGTGGTTCCATTCCAAGTTTTCTGAGGTTATCTCCATACTGTTTCCATAGTGGTTGCACCAGTTTGCAGTGCCACCAGCAATGCTTCATGCTTTGTTTTTGGATCATAATTGTTCTTGGGTAGCAAACTGTGAAAAGCGAAACCATGGTCAAGGGGGTACTGCTGTAGTCAACTGCAGTCAAGAGCTGTTAGTATTTCAATAGAGATATATGCTGTAGGAGGAGAATGCCTCACAGGCCAAGCAGAGCAGTTCTGCTTTATCCTATAGGCTAATATTTCTCACACATTGAGAGCTGTAAATTATATGTCATGACAGAAGTATTTCTGGTCCAAAAAGCTTTAGAAATATTGCATACTCTACCACCCTCTTTGAAATTCACTGTACATGCTTTGCATGTTAATAGTTTTAAAACCTAAGCCGGGCGCGGTGGCACAAGCCTGTAATCCCAGCACTTAGGGAGGCTGAGACAGGAGAATCACAAGTTCAAAGCCAGCCTCAGCAACGGCAAGGCGCTAAGCAACTCAGTGAGACCCTGTCTCTACATAAAACACAAAATAGGGCTGGGAATGTGGCTCAGTGGTCAAATGCCCCTGAGTTCAATCTCCAGTACCAAGAAAAAAAACTATATAGGTAAACTCTTTTACTTTTATTGTTTGATTAATTGCAGTACTGGGGATTGAACCCCGGGCCTTGCACTTATGAGGCAAGCACTCTTACCACTGAGTACAACCCAACCACCTTGCCTCCCCCCTGAATTTTAGAGGTTTTCAAAACATATTGATCCTTGCATCCCTCATCCCAGAGATTCTGATATAATTGGTCTGAGATGTGCCTGGGTAAGAAGATTTTAAAAATTTCTCCAGGTGATTCTAAAGTATTGGCAAGGTTGAGAACCACTATCCAGTATGCTTATCCATTGGTTCTCAACATGTGGTCCCTCCTGTACTTTTATTAAAAGAACACATTCTCAAGCCCTCCAAGATGTACTGAATCAGAAACTCTAGGCAGTGGGAGCTAGCTTCTATGTCCTCCAGGTGATTCTGTACACAGTAAAGCATTACTAGTCTAGGTGGTTTTCAGCCCTGTGGCAGATGATGATCACCTGGAATTTTTATTTTTATTTTTTAATAATAGTGGTTGGGCCCTCCTTTGTGTGTGTTAAATCCGAATCTCAGAGTGGACCTAGGCATAGTCATTTCTACCAACTCCCCAAGTGAGTGCTTCTGGAGCTAGGGTTGAAAAGGTACAGCATGTACTTACATAAGCTGTATCAAAAAGAAAGAATTACATGAATTTTAAGGCTGATACAATGTTATTTCTTGGTAAGGGTATGTAATCCCAGGGATAAGTAATATTGGTGGTTTGGCTACTTTTTAACATATGACCTGGGATAAATGATTAAAGCTGTCTTGAGCCTCAGGTTTCCTCTATGAAATAGGCATAACAACATCTTACTGGAGCATTACAGGATTATTGTGCTTTGAAATTAAGTTATTGGCATTAATAACCAAAGAAGTGATTCTCATAGTGTTCGTACAGGAACCTGTCAAAATGCAAAGTTCTAGGTTTTACCCTAGACTTATGGAAATTAAGATACCTGCAGATATTTTGTACATCAGGGAAGTTGTATTTTGTGTTTTTTTAGAGACAAGGTCTCACTGAGTTGCGTACTGCCTCACTTTCTGCTGAGGCTGGCTTTGAACTCGCGATCCTCCTGTCTCAGCCTCCTGAGCCGCTGGGATTACAGGCATGTGCCATGGCTCCTGGCAGGGAAGTTGTATTTTAATAAGCCTTCCAGAGGTCGGGGTGCTGGGGAGATGAGATTTGTATGCAGGTATTGAGGGACCACATTTGTAGAAGCTGTTATATCATAACCTGTTTTCTCCAGAGCTACCAGTAGGGAGTGTTGTGAATGAGAAGTTTGCTCATTTCACTGATTGATTAATCAAAAGGAAAGTACTGAAATTGGTTAATTTTTTTAACCCTTCAGACAGTAGGCATGTAAATAAAAAAAAAATAGAAGTTAATAATTTTATTTTATTTTATTTTAAATATTTTTTTTATTGTAGATGGACACAATGTCTTTATTCTATTGCTTTGTATGCGGTGCTGAGGATCGAACCCAGGGCTTCATGCATGCGAGGCAAGCGCTCTACCGCTGAGCTACAATCCCAGCCCAATAATTATTTTACCAAGTATATATGTAATGTTTAAAATCTTTCAGGAAACAATCATATTAAATCAAAATAAGCTCAGTTCCAAAAATTTATTTTGGCTAAATATGAATGTATTTAAAAATTGAAACATTGTAAAGTACATATAACTTTATAATGACTAAAAATTCATTAGCATTTTTATGCTTATTTGAATGGCATAGTTTCATTTGGTTTTGAGATACATGCTCAGTGAATATATGTCAGTTGTATTTCCTCTGATCTTAAAAATTGTGGATCATATATGGTATTACATTGGAACTCAGTGAGAAAGCAAATTATTAAGCAGATTCTTCAGTGAAAGATATGAGTGAGAATGTATTTGGTAAACTAAGAGCTTGGGGTTTGTTATAGTCAGCTTTTTTGCCACCGTAACCAAAAGACCTGACAAGAACACTTTTTGTTTTTGTACAGAGAATTGAACTCAGGGGCACTTGACCACTGAGCCACATCCCCAACCCTAGTTTGCATTTTATGTAGAGACAGGGTCTTGCTGAGTTGCTTAGCCCCTTGCTTTTTGCTGAGGCTGGCTTTGAATTTGCAATCCTCCTGTGTCAGCTTCCTGAGCCGCTGGGATTACAGGTGTGTGTGCCACCGCGCCCGGCGACAAGAACACTTTTAGAGAAGGAAAAGTTTATTTGCCACTCACAGTTTCAGAAGTCTTAGTCCATTGAGGGCCAGCTCCATTGTTCTGGGCCCAAGATGAGGCAGAACATCATGGCGGGAGGGTGTTCAGGCGGAAAGCAGTTCAGGACATGGCAACCAGGAAACAGACAAAGCTCTGCTCACCAGGGACAAAATATAAATCCCAGAGGCACACCCCCAGTGACCTACCATTTCCAACCACAACCTACCTACCTTCAGTTACCACTCAGTTAATCCCTAGCAGGGGATTAATTCACCGATTGGGTTACAACTCTCATCATCCTTTTTGCATTGTCTCACATGTGAACTTTTAGTGGACACCTCATACCCAAATCCTGGCCGGGTTCTAGTTCAGATTTATCCCTCTGTATCTGACTTTGGGCATATCATCTACCCTATTTAAGCCATTGTTCTTCGCTTATTAAATGAGAATCCTGATGCCTTCTTTGGAGGAATATATGCGATGATGTATGTGAAAATACTATATTTATAGATATGTCTTATTTTTCCCCTCAGAGCTGGTATGTTTAATTTGAAATGTTTAAAATGTATATTTCAGTTTAAATAAAACTCTAAACATGACATAGTAAGGTCGAAAATACTGGTGGAACAGTTGTCTGTACAGTTACTTACACAGTTGGGAACAGAATGCCTCATTTTGTGAAGTTTGAAAAAGGGTGAGGATATTGCTGATTCCTTTGCTTCCTAAATATTTTTGGGTGGGAGAGGAAACTTAATTAGCTTAATTGCTGTTGGTTTAGAAATTGCTTTCATTTCATCTTTCCTTTTACAGAGGATTAATTTGAGCACTTTTATGAATGGTTTCCTTATCTAAACACCGAACAATAGTGGGAAGCAATGTAGACAGGTCGGTCCCCCCCCACCCCCCATGTAAATGAAAATGTTTTAAGATTTATTTTTTAGGTCAGTACTATCCCCTATCAACTTATATTTTAGTAAACTTATATCTACATTGATCAAGTAACTCTTAAACCCATAGAAGCCTTTTGCTTTAAAGTTTCATTTGGAATGAAACAAAAAATTAATTGGAGAATTGAATCACAGATTCTAAAGATAAGGAAGATTTGCTACTTGTGCCTTGATCCAAAACATTTAATGCCTACACGTGTTTTGTGTTTAAACTGGCAGCTTTACAAAATTAACAAAAGAGGTCTTTTAATCCACCTCTGAGGGACACTATATATATGCACAGCTTTACCTTGGAAGCTGTTGCTCAAAGCAACAATGTAAGTGTTTTAGGTCTGTTTTTGTGTCTATGAAGTAGAGGATAAGCTTCCTAGTTTAGAGACTAAGGGAAGAAGAAAGGGGAAGGGTGGGAAATTGCAAGCTGCCTAGGTTTCTGGAATGTGTTTGTTTTACCTTTATAAGGTTGAAATTATTTTAAAAATCAGAGCATTTTGAATCAAAAAACATAAATATACATCATGCATAAGTATGTTTGGTTTAATCTATAAGCTGCATTTGTGTCAATTTCATGAACTCTTAGATTTCTAATTCAAGTAACTTTAGATGAAATGTTTGAAATAATGTTTTCTTAGTTTCACATTTTGTATCATATGCAGGCTAGGGAAGAGGGAAAGGAAATTACTATTGCTTGTAAATAACTTGGCACTTTCTAAAAATTCAACTTGGCACATTTTGAGGGGATAATTTATATGAAGGCATCTTTCTTAAGTTTATGTAACTTTTTCCTTGTCACTTTATTTGATTGCATTTAAATGTAGCAATAAGTGAAGTACTGACTGATACATTTGGAGTACTAACTGGTACATATGTGATCATATGTTGCATGGCCTGATCACAGAATAGTTTTGGAAAATGTAAACTCTGCTTGGTTTTAGGAAAGGAGGAGGATTGATTTTATCTTCAACTGTAATAACTGCTGTCACATTCCTTGTGACTTGGTTTGTTATATATCACAATACAATTTGACATAAATATTGTTTGGAATACTTTATAGAGCTATTGGCTTTGGTTTGGAATACTTTATAGAGCTATTTTCCTGAAACAGTTGTAATCATGAAGTGTTTTCAGTTTGTGTGTATATATGATTTACATGTATTTTCTGTTTTCTTTTTAAGTCTCTAAAATAAATTTTCTACGAATCTCTTGTCCCCTCCCTTTTTGCTCTTGTGTGCACGCGCCCATGCGCGTGCATGTGTGTGTCTTGCTGATGATTAAACCCAGGGTCTTGCATGTGTCTTACCCAGTTTTAACATAAGAACAGACTACGTACATGATTCCTGTTAAAAGGAGTCCTATAATCACAGCATCTTTTCAGAACCACTAATGATTTAGCTACTTCAAAGATGTTGGAGTTTGCATTTGAAAGAATATTTTCTTAAATTAGCATCTTTGACTTTTTACCATATGTTTTGAGGTTTTAGAAAATGTTGTTTAGAAAAGGTCAGCCTTCAATTGACACAGAGGTAGCACTACTTCTTTAGGTTAGGCTAGTTCTTGAAACAAAGGTTTTATTAGAGACATGGTAATGGGTAGACTATAAAGACCTTAAAACTTCAACCATTGGGGTTTAGAAGTGACATTTCAGTACCTGAACTTACTATAGTATGCAAGAGGTTCGGCCACTGATAAAAGTTTTTCTTTTATCAGTGTAGGGGTTTATCAGTTTTGGATAGGACATAAATTTCTTTAAGCCCTGGCCTTTCTACCCTCTGGATAATCAGACCCCACCCCTCCACACTGGGGTTCCCACACTTCCTCAGCCATTGCTGTATCTTTTCGTCAGACTTTCCACACACCCCTTGCTTTGTAAGAAAAAAACAATATGACCTATTGTTTATAAATGAAAAGACTATTGCTTCACTTTCCATGCCACCATTTTGTATATAATTTTATTTTTATAATTTATTTCATAATCAGCTAAGATTTTGTTTGCCTCTAGAACAGAAATGGTTTTTTCTATTTCTAGAAACTTGCATAGGTAATGACACACAGACAATACATATTTGTGGAAGGAGTGTTTTGTAGTCTCTCTGAGGAGGGCTACTTCTCTTAGGAGAGAAAGCTGCTGATGGTACTACATTATAACATTAGATAATTAGTGTAGAGGTTTTTTTTGATGCTGGGAATTGAACTCTGGTACTCAACCACTGAGCCACATCCCCAGCCCTATTTTGTGTTTTATGTAGAGACAGGGTCTCACTGAGTTGCTTAGGGCTCGCTGAATTGCTGAGGCTAGCTTTGAACTGGTGATTCTCCCATCTCAGCCTCCCAAAGTGCTGGGATTATAGGGGTGTGCCACTGTGCCTGGCTTAGTGTAAAGGTTTTAAAAGAGAGGTACAGCAGAAGAGGAATACAAGATAAGAAAGGGTAAAGAGTAAGAAAATGGGGAAGGAAAAAGAAGAAGAAAGAGATTGAAGAGATAAAAAAGGCATTGATACCTAGAGCAGATGGTGGAACCTTTAGTGATTTGCCAAAATAGCTCTTGTTGTCTCATTATCCAAGATTACTTATTTCTAGTCTCTCTGTATCAACTAAGAAAAAATATGGGGTTTAATGGAAGAGATTTAGATTCAAGGAATATAAACAAAGTTCTTTCTAAAGAGATTCCATGCCTATATAATATAGCACAGTTAATATGATAATATATAATATATGGACAGATACTTTATTAGTGAAAGCTTTTTATGGTGTTGTCTATTGTAGTTTGATAAACGTGTAACAATATTTATGTCAAATTGTATTGTGATATATAACAAAATCTATATTAAAATAGCTGACAAAATGTGGCATCCACTTACCAGTCTGACTGAATTATCTATCTGATTTATTTTTGAACTTCAGTCTTTAACATTACTGAAGATAATAGATCACTATGACTTAATATTTAGAATCACTGGATATTTTACATATCTGAAGCTCTGGTCTGTGTTTCTCGGCATTTGTGATTTAAGAAAAGGAAATAAAGACCTTTCTAAATATCAGTGGGATATTGCCAGTTATTCCTGCCACCCCTAGAGTGTATTAGGTTGTAATGAGCATATGCCGTGGACATGCCTGGACATGCCGGGGACTCACTGGGTTGCTGGCCATAAGGAATGGCAGCCATTGACTTGCTTAGTCATGCCTGCTTGCAATTGATGGGGGCTGTAAAAGGCACCTAACCATAGGCCCACAATTGATAGAGAGCCCAGCCCATACAATCAAGGGCTGCAAGGAGCACCTAACTGAGGGCCTACAATTGATAGAGAGCTCAGCCCATGCAATCAAGGACTGCAAGGGCCTCAGCCCATGTAATCGACAAAGAGGCAGTGAGGGGCACCTAACAGCAGGCCTACTGGTTACAATTGATAGGGGGCTCAGCCCATGCACATGCGCAAAGGAAGGCCCAGTTGCAATTATACTATCTCACTGGACATAACCAATGGACATTGACTTTTACTGGGTGTAACCAATAAGTAGCTCATTCTCAGTGAACAAGCTGCAGTGAAAATTCAAGGTGTTTTTAAGATAAAAGATAGAATGACAACAGCTAACATTTTATTGATCCATAAGTTATTCTGACTATGTTGTATATATTAACTTGTTTAATCTTCTTAACATCTCTGTGAGATAAGTACTACTATTGCCTGTGTTTTAAAATCGAGAAATGAAGGCACAAAGAAGTAAAGCAACTTAACCTGATATCACTCAGCTGGAAAGTAATATAACTCTGATTTGAACTCTGGCAGATGACTTCAAAGAGACTATGATCAGAACCTCAATGTTATTATGTTTAAATGCTAAAGTAGAATATACAGTAGAGGTGCTGCTAGGAGCAGGGTGCATACCCATAATCCCAGGGATTTGGGAAACCGAGGCAGGAGGATTATAAGTTCAAGGCCAGCCTCATCAGTTCAGCAAGTCTCTCAGCAATTCAGTGACACCATGTCTCAAAATAGAAGATAAAAAAGACTAGGGATGTAGCTTAGTGGTGAAAGTAAAGCATCTTGGGTTCAATCTGCAGAACCAAAAAAAAAGAGAGAATATACAGGAGAGGAAAGGCTTGTTATAAAGGACAGACTTGGCGATGAGTGTAGATAAGTAGTGCTTTAATCCTTCTGCAAAATTAACACAAAGCTGTATTGTTTAGCAATATATTCCTTTTTGGGGAGTGGTACTGGAAATTGAACCCAGAGGTGCTTTATCACTGAGCACATCTCCAGCCCTTTTTATATTTTTATTAGCAAAATAGTATATTCTAATCATATGTATATTTATGTTTAAAACAAGTTTATTTCTTTATCTAAATATTTTCCTTATAGAATTTATTTTATGATTAAATCTCAAATATTAAAGTTACCTATAAACGCTTCTTATTCTCCTATTTTTAAAAAAGATTCTTAGTATTTTGAAATAAAATAAATAAATAAATAAAAATCTTAATTATGAATTTTTCTAAACTATTAAACTATGTTTAATAACCATATGTAGTTAGTACAGCCAACTTGCAAATTCCTATGTCTCTGAAGGGAAAACAAAACCAACATTTTAACATTTTTGTTTAAATCATTTATAGTTTTTCTTTTTATCATTTTGAATTATATGTAGATTTTCTTTTTTCAAAATCTTAGGCTGATGGCTCTCTCCCATTTGCATAACTGATTTCACCAAATTAACTACAGAAAACTTGGAATTTTAATTGTACTTGTAATAACCAAAAAGAAAAAAGGTACTCTAGATGTATTTCCCCTCAGTGAGTGTTTCTTCATTGTTCATTTGATAAATTTTCATCCAGTTTCCCAGTACAACTTTTCATCCAGATTCCCCAGCATAACTCAAATTCATCACTAGCAGACTTCACTTTCCTAAGTATTGTCCAGGCATGTCATTATATGAAAATGAAAACAGCGTAGAGGGCCAGATTCATTTGAAGTTGAATCCAGTTGCATACATTACCAGCTCTGTCTCCTAGATAGGTGAATTAACCTTTTTGTGTTTGTTTTCTATGTAAAATAAAGTTTGTAACAGTTGCTTTATTAAATTGCAGAGATTAGAGAAGATAGCATTTGTCCCTGGTACTTGATTGATACTTAATAAATGGTATTATTATGCTTTAATGGTAGGGTAATGGTTAACAATAGTATTTCAACCTTGACTCAGTTCTTACTATAGAAAATATAAAAATGTCTCCAATATAATGCTACAAACAAACATTTCACTTCATGCAATTACTTTTTAAATTATCTTTAATTTTTTTCATATTCTCAAAAACTACTTTAAATATTATAGTAATGTAAAACTTTGTCTTGCCAGAGGGACTATAATTTATTCAATTTCGTGGGATGTGAGTCATGATTTATAAATACCCAGGAACATGTTCTCTCTGCCTTTGAATTTCTAGAATTAAATATTAAACTTGAATATTCTAGACGACTTTTCCTACTCTTTTTTTATAATTTTTTTTTTGTAGTTGTAGATGAACAGTATGCCTTTATTTGTTTTATCATTATGTGTTGCTAAGGTTTGAACCTAGTGCCTCGCACATGCTAGGCAAGCGCTCTACCACTGAGCCACCACCCTAGCCCTGAGTTTTCCACTTTTAAGTCTGATGCTTTATTTTTCCTAAACAGGCAAAAAAGGTTTATTTGAATTTTTTAAATTATAATTAAAATTTTAGTGTAATTTAGTGTATTATTTTAAAATTTTATCAGGTTATTCTAAATTTAGTATGAAACTTTTAAGTGGCATAACCTTTAAAGTTTTTTTTTTTTAAAAAAAACATACATGGATATTTATTGAGTGATATAGAAATGAAAATTTTTAAATGCAGATTTAAACATTGCTTACATAATTCTAATTGCTCATGGTAAATACAACACTCTTGAGTGCCGGGGTGAATGAGAGTTAATACTTGTAATGAATGTTCTGTTACCAACTTGCTTCATGGTTTTGAGAAAGATACATTGACTACAAAGATTAACAATTGTTTGAAGACGATATAATTGCCAGAAGCATTAATAAGAGGTAAATTAAAGAAGGAGTTTTGCTTACATGTAAAATTAATATTTTAACTATCTCCAAGGTATGTTATGTTTGATTTTGTAAAATTGCTTAAAGGCAAGCAGATGGTGACCATTATGTGCTTTGTTAGTGGGAAAAGTGTGAGCTCCAGAGACAAACAATCTTGGCAAGTGTCTTAGAACTCTGATCCTTGGTTTCCACATCTGAAAACTAACATAACAGCTAATACTTATTGAACCTGTACTTGTGCAGGTATTAAACACTCTGGATACCTTATTTAGTTTACATGGTAACCTTCTGAAGTAAACACTACTATACTGTATCCCCATTTCACAGGTGGGGAACTGGGGTACAGAAAAGTAGGTAACCTGATCCAGGTCACATAGCTAAATTCAGGGTTGGAGATGATACACATAAAGGTCAAACTTTGAGTGTTCAGTAAATCTTTATATTATTATTGACGCTGTTATAAAGGGAACCTAAGTGCATTCAGGTCAGTTTCGATTTATAAATCATCTGTGAGCTGCAGATCAAACCCTGAGTCAGATATCTGTTCCCCCAAACTCATTCTAGAGTGAAAATTTAAGATTATGGAGAACTTGAAGATAGGGAACATCTAACAGTTTTCATTTATGTTCCATAGCACTCACTGTAATGTGCATTCGAGCAAATAGTGTGAATTTAATACATGTATTTTATTCTGAATTTATTTTGAAAAAATAAGTGTGGATACATTCATATATAAAAATTACCATTTTCCCAGAAATGTATCTCATTTCCCCCACGGGCTGATTCTTTCCTCCTCCTATTTAAAAGTTGACATTGAAGAGTAATCTCAGGGCTTTCATTCTAAGAGTCTTTTGTGTTCCTACTGGTATAAGGGGAAAAAATGAGAGAACTTTAGAGGAGCCTGACCTCTCAAGAATTTTTGTGTGGGGAATTACTAAAGCATGGCATTTCATAAACCATTTTTGCCATTTATTTTTTATGTATCTTCAACAAGCTGTACTTCTACAGAGTAAAAGTTTGCAATTTTGTATACTAGGATAAATCCAACTTTCTTTAACCCAGATTTAATAGGATGTAATGAAGTCTAAGTTCAATTCCTACGTGAATGTATTTTAATAAAAGCTATTTGTTCTACTTTGGGCTCAGACTACCTCAAACTATTCTTTTAGAATAACAAATTTTATAACAAATTTCTATTTTGTGTATCTTATTTTTTAAAAATATAACATGTATAGTTTTATTCTGATTACAAAAGTAACATATTGTTTTCTTCATAAAATACAAGTCTGTAATATTTTTTCAAATAATCAAGTATTTACATTTAGAACAAGTGACTTCTTTCTTCGAAACTTAAAATTCCTGTGTTTCTTATTTTGTTTACAAGTAGTAATTAGAAAGGGGGGAGGGACTGCCAAATGGACAAGAATGAGATATTTTTATTCCTTCATTATCTTCCTGCACTTGGTGAGGACTTTTTTTTTTCCTGTGCTCTTTAGAACAGTGATGCTGTGGTCTACTCTGAATCTTTGTCTTAACTGTTATATCCAAGGACCTACAACAGTGCATGGCTCATAGTAGGCCTCAAATATTTGTTGAATGAGAGAATAAAGGATCACTTGTTCTGATCTGGACATCTTCAGTACGCATTTTAGTTTCTTTCTTACTCATCAGTTACATTGTGAAAGTTAGACATTATCCACTGGAGTTTGCCTCATTCTCTGGACTCTAATATAGTATGCTATTATTTCCAGTTACAACTATGCTTTTGTGAGGGTCAAAGAGAAGGAACTAAATGAAGAAATTGGTGCAGTCAGAAAAGGCAACTCTGTAGAGGCAGAGAATGGATTAGTGGTTTCCTGGAGTTGGGGTTGGAAGTGAGGACAGAGAAAGCAAGCAAATAGGCAAGAGGGGTCTTTTTGTGTATGAAGGAAATGTTCTAAATTAGATTGTGGTGATCATTGAACAGATCTGTAAATTTATTAAAAAATCATTAAGTTGGTAAAATGAATACATTTTATTTTTTTTAAATTTTATTTATTCTACTTAGGTATTCGTGATAGCAGAATGCATTTTGATTCATTGTACACAGATGGAGCACAACTTTTCATTTCTTTGGTTGTATGTGATGTAGAATCACATCATATATGCAGTCATACATGAAGCTAAGGCTATGATATCCATCTTATTCCACCATCTTTTCTGTCCCCATGCCACCCCCCTCCACCCCTGTGACCAAATCTCCTTCATTCTTCCTGTATCATTCGTCATCCCCCCCTCCACTCCCCTGTTGCGGATCAGCATCCACTTATCAGAGAGAACATTCAGCATTTGGTTTTTGGGATTGGCTTACTTCACTTAGCATGGTATTCTCCAACACTGTCCATTTACCTGCAAAGTGCCATAAGTTTATTCTCATTTATTACTGAGTAATATTCCATTGTGTATATATACCATAGTTTATCTGTTCATCTATCGAAGGGCATCTATCGAAGTTGTTTGTTTTATTGGTATTAAGTTTTTTTTTAAATTGATGTTAAGTTATTTTTCTTTATATATCCTAGAGATTAGTGATCTATCAGATGTATGTGTGGCAAAGATTGTTTCCAGAATGTTGGCTCTCTGTTCACTTCATTGATTGTTTCTTTTGCTGAGAAAAAGCTTTTTAGTTTGAATCCATCCCATTTATTGAGTTTTGATTTTACTTCTTGTGGTATAGGAGTCTTGTTAAGGAAGTAAGGTCTAATCTGACATGATGAAGATTTGGGCCTGTTTTTCCTTCTATTAGGCATTGGGTCTCTGGTCTAATTCCCAGGTCCTTGATCTACTTTGAGTTGAATTTTGTGCATGGTGAGAGATTAGGGGTTTAGTTTCATTTTGCTGCATATGGATTCCAGTTTTCCCAGCACCATTTGTTGAACAGGCTATCTTTTCTCCAGTGTACATGTTTGGCTCCTTTGTCTAGTGTAAAATACCTCTATTTAAGTGAGTTTGTCTCTGTGTCTTCTATTCTGTACCATTGGTCTACATGTCTATTTTGGTGCCAGTGCCATGTCATTTTTGTTACTATAGCTTTGTTGTATAGTGTAAGGTCTGGTATTGTGATGCTTCCTGCTTCACTCTTGCTAAGGATTGCTTTGGCTCTTCTGGATGTCTTATTCTTCCAAATGAATTTCATGATTGCCTTCTCTATTTCTATAATGAATGATGTTGGGATTTTACTTGGAATCACATTGAATCTATATAGCGCTTTGGGTAGTATGGCCATTTTGACAATATTGATTCTGCCTATCCAAGAGCATGGGAGATTTTTCCCTCTTCTAAGGTCGTCTTCAATTTCTTTCTTTAGTGTCTTGTAGTTTGCATTGTAGAGGTCTTTTCACCACTCTTCTTAGATTGATTCTCAAGTATTTTATTTATTTATTTTTTTGGAGGCTATTATGAATGGGATAGTTTTCTTAAATTCTCTTTCAGAGGGTTTATCATTGATGTATAGAAATGCAATTGATTTATGGGTGTTAATTTTTTATCCTGCTACTTTCCTGAATTAATTTAGTAATTCTAGAAGTTTTCTGGTAGAATTTTTTGGATCCTCTAAGTATACAATCATGTTGTTGGCAAATAATGATAGTTTGAGTTCTTCTTTTCCTATCATATCCCTTTAATTTCTTTCGTCTGTCTAACTGCTCTGGCTAGTGTTTCAAGGACTGTGTTGAATAGAAGTTGTGAAAGAGGGCATCTCTGTCTTATTCCCATTTTTAGAGGGAATGCTTTCAATTTTTGTCCATTTAGAATGATGTTGGCCTTGGATTTAGCATAGATAGCTTTTACAAAGTTGAGATATGTTCCTACTATCCTAGTTTTTCTAGTGTTTTGAACCTGAAAGGGTGCTGTATTTTGTCAAATGCTTTCTGTGCATCGATTGATAAAGTCATATGATTCTTATCTTTAAGTCTATTGATGTGATGAATTACATTAATTGATTTCCGTATGTTGAGCCAATCTTGCATCCCTGGAATGAACCGCATTCCATGATCATGGTGCACTATTTTTTTGATGTTTTTATATGCAATTTGCCAAAATTTAATTGAGAATTTTTGTATCTATGTTCATCAGGGATATTGGTCTGAAATTTTCTTTGTTTGATGTGTCTCTGTCTGGTTTTGGAATCAAGGTGATACTTGCCTCATAGAATGAGTTTGGAAGTTATTTTTCTTTATATATCCTGGAGATTAGTGATCTATCAGATGTGTCCCTCCTTTTCAATTTCATCAAATAGTTTGAGGAGTATTGGTATTAATTCTTCTTCGAAGGTCTTGTAGAACTCGGCTGAGAATCTGTCTGAATCTGGGCCTTTCTTGGTTGGCAGGCTCTTGATGGCATCTTCTATTTCCTTGCTTGAAATTGATCCGTTTAAGTTGTGTATGACCTCTTGGTTCAGTTTGGGTAGGTCATATGCCTCTAGAAATTTGTCGGTGTCTTCAGGGTTTTCTATTTTACTGGAGTATAAATTTTCAAAATGGTTTCTAATTATCCTCTGTATTTCAGTAGTGTCTGTCGTGATATTTCCTTTTTCATCACGAATTTTAGTAATTTGCGTTTTCTTTCTCTTTCTTTTTGTTAGGGTGGCTAAGTGTTTGTCAGTTTTGTTTATTTTTCAGCTTTTTGTTTTGTCAATTTTTTGAATTGTTTCTCTTGTTTCAATTTCATTGATTTCAGCCCTGATTTTAATTATTTCCTGTCTTCTTCTTTTGGTGTTGGTTTGTTCTTTTTCTAGGCCTTTGAGATGTAGAGTCAAATCATTTATTTGTTGACTTTTTCTTCTTTTAATGAATGAGCTCAATGCAATGAACTTTCCTCTTAGCAATACCTTCATGGTGTCCCAGAGATTTTGATATGTTGTATCGGAGTTTTTATTTACCTCTAATAATTTTTTTTATCTCTTCCCTGATGTCTTCTGTTATCCATGCATCATTCAATAGCATATTATTTAGTTTCCAGATGTTGGAGTAGTTTCTGTTTTTTAATCTGTCATTGATTTCATAATTTTATTCCATTGTAGTCAGATAGGATGCAGGGTAGTATTTCTATTTTTTTTGTATTTGTTAAGACAGACTTTGTGACATAATATATGATGCATTTTGGAAAAGGATCCATGTGCTGCTGAGAAAAAAGTGTATTTGCTCGTTGATGGATGGAACACTCTGTATATGTCTGTTAAGTCTAAATTATTGATAGTTTTATTGAGTTCTATGATTTCTTTGTTTAGTTTTTGTTTGGAAGATCTATCCAGTGGTGAGAGAGCTGTGTTAAAGTTACTAAGTATTATTGTGTTGTGGTCTATTTGATTCTTGTAGTTAAGAAGGATTTGTTTGATATATGTAGATGCCCCATTGTTTAGGGCATATTTATGATTGTTATATCTTGTTGATGTATGATTCTCTTAAAAAGTATGAAATGTCTTTCTTTATCCGTTTTCACTAACTTTGGTTTGAAGTCCACTATATCTGATATGAGGATGGAAACTCCTGCTTCTTTATGGGGTCCATGTGAGTGAGAGTTTTTTCCCACCCTTTCATTTTCAGTCTGTGGATGTCGTTTCCTGTGAGATGACTCTCTTGAAGGCAGCATTTTTTTTTAATCCAATCTGTCAGACTATGTCTTTTAATTGATGCATTTAGGCCATTCACATTCAGGGTTATTATTGAAATACGATTTGTAATCCTGGTCATTTTGGTTTATTTTTGGTTTTTACCTTGACTTGGTTTCTTCTTTGATTGGCCTTTTTTTTTAAAGTATTGTTCCTCTCTTTGTATATTTTCATTGTTGGTTATCATTTCCTCCTCATGGAATATTTTGCCAAGAATGCTGTGCAGTGCAGGCTTTCTTGCTTAAATTCTTTTTTATCATGGAAGGTTTTTATTTCATCATCAAATCTGAAGCTCATTTTTGCTGGGTA
>PVHX01012926.1:0-57014 GCA_004024805.1 Geosciurus inauris | reverse complement strand
CACTTCAATGTTTATAGCAGCACAATTCACAATTGCAAAACTGTGGAAGCAACCCAGATGTCCTTCAATAGATGAATGGATAAAGACACTGTGGTACATATACACAATGGAATATTATTCAGCAATAAAAGAGAATAAAATTATGGCATTTGCAGGCAAATGGATGGAACTGGAAAGCATTATGCTAAGTGAAGTAAGCTCATCCCAAAAAACCAAATGCCGAATGGTCTCTCTGATTAGTGGATGCTGATGAATAGGGAGGTGGGAATAGGAAACATAAGAGAAATAGAGAAACACTGGACACGACATGGGGGAGGCAGGGGGCAGGAAAGGGGAATGAGTATAGTAAAGATGGTTGATTAAAATATATATATACTGTTCATTGAAAGTGCATATAAAGGTGTTTAATATAAAGAATGTAATCTGCTTATAATTTTGTGCAAAGTTAGAAAAATTATGATTGTAACAATTTTTTTTCTATTTGCCTCAACAAATGTTTTCAGTGAACAGTGTGTACAGCTTCTGAAAATTTGTTTTTTTCTGTTATGTTTGATAACATGTATTAAAATGCAACTTTTGAGAAAAATAAAAAAAAAGAGTAAAATTAAAAAATAAAATAAATAAATAAATAAAAAAGAAACCCTGCTTTTGTGGGAACAAATCAATTACAGAGGTGTCAAAAGTTCACATGGAAATTAAGTGAAATAAAAACTTTGTAATTATCAAGTCAGCAAAACAGATGTTAATTATATTCTAAGTCGCTAGTTCCATGTAATCATTTATTCAATGACTATTACTAGCCTACTATAATTTAAGCGTTGGGGATATAATGGTGAACAAGAAAGACACTTCCTTATCAGGTACATTCAAAGATGGCAAACAATAAACAGATAAATAACACATGAAGAAGGGATAAGGACTTTCAGGATGCTGATAAGGAGCTGTGACAGAAAAAATGCAGAATTGCAGTGGGCAAACAGTCTTTTTTCTTTTTTTAATCAGTGCTGGGAATCAAACCCAGGACCTCCCACATGCTAGGCAAGTACTATACCACTGAGCTACATCCCCAGCCTTAGGGAAGCAATTTTATGTAACATTGTGTGGGAAGGCCAGTCTTAGAATGTGATAATTAATCTAAATCCTGAAGATAAGAAAGAGCCAATCATGTAAAAAGCCGGAGGAGCAAATATTCAGACAGAGCTGCAAGTAGGAAAATTGTGGCTCTTTTAGAAAATGGAAGAAGGCCAGAGGAATTGAAGCCTCATCGACAGGGAACAAATGAAGGGCACAAATGAAGTTGCAGAGTTAGTTTAAGTTAAATAATGTAGGGCTGGGGTGGTGGCTCAGTGGTAGAGTTCTCGCCTCGCAGGTGTGAAGCACTGGGTTCGATCCTCAGCACCACAAAAAATGAATAAATTTTTTTAAAAAGTTAAATAATGTAGAAGCTGGGGCTTTAGTGGGTGCCAATAAATAAAAGCCCTCTACGTTATTTCAGAGTTTAGAACCAAGTGGGAAATGGGACTCTGGAGTCAGTAGACAGATCAAAAGAGCAGCTTCATTACTGATTCTGCTGACTGGAGAACTGCAACCAAATGGCCTTCCTAATGCCTCCCCCACTCGCATCACCCTGAATTCACTTACTTCCCCCATTGTCCCAGGCAGAACAGAACTTCAGGCTTTCACCCCAGGGACAAGGACAGAGTTACTGAGTAGCCTAGAGTTAAGTACTCTGAAAGAACCCACGAAGTCTGTGAGCTATATATGCTCAGTTTCTGTTCCCAATCTCTCCAAGAGAATTTTCTCTCCCCCTCAGTGGAAGAAAGGAGTGCTGAGGGATGAGAGTAGAAGAGGCAGATGCTAAGAGAGGAAAATTTCTATGATTTTCTTCCTGTGGAGAGAATGTTCTCTCCTCTCTATGACATGTGTGGAGTGGGGGGATAAATATTACCCTGACGCTCCCATCAGATGGATCTTATAGGCTCTGAGACACAGTTTGAATTTCATTCTAAGTACAAACAGGAAGCATTGAAAGATTCTCAGTAGTGGAGCTACATTGGCTGATTGATGATTTGGAAAGATCACTCTTGCTGCTTCAGAGACAAGTGGGTAAAGCAACATCTGGGAGGCTGTTACAGTGGTCAGGATGAGAAACGATGCAGGAAGATGTGGTGTTATAGTTTGTGACTATAGGAACCTCCCACCCCCACTCAGAGGCTTCTTTGTCAAAGTAGAAATATTCAGAGGTGAAATGATTGGATTGTGGAAGCTGTAACCTAATTAGTCCTCTCTAGTTGGAATGGACTAACTGGGTAGTAACTGTAGGCAGGTAGGATGTGGCTGGAGGAGGTGGGTCAGTAGGAGCTTGTCCTGGAAGGGTACATCTTCTTTGTAGACCTGTGGAGAGGAGAGCAGGCCCTACCATGCAGAGTTACTCCATAATGTATAGAACAGCAATTTTTAGGCTATGCCTACACTTACGTTACACCATTTTGTAAAACAGTAATTTGCCATAGGCTACTACATTTTGAGTTTAAGCGAAGTGAGATGACTCTACATCTTGTTTGTACGAGTAAACAACCACCATCTGCCTGACACAACCATAAGTCACAAATTGGTAAATAAATTGTGCTAATAAAAAATGGCCATATGTGGACTTATCAAATCAATCAAAAGCACATGAGTGTATGGGCAAATAACTCATCAGAAAAACCAGGCCCATGAGCTTATTGAACACACTAGACCACTGGATGAAGCAACCCTCTTAAAAAGAGAAGCACCCCAAGACTGGACTTGGTAGTATACTGATCCTTTTTTTTTTTTTTTTTTAAATATTTTTTAGTTGTTGATGGACACAATGTCTTTATTTTATTGCTTTGTATGTGGTGCTGAGGATCGAACCCAGGGACTCACGCATGCGAGGCAGGCGCTCTACCGCTGAGCTACAATCCCAGCCCCTATACTGATCCTTTCACCTGGTCACTCCTCACAAGCCTTGCCTAGGAAAATCACCAAAACAATGAACTTTTAATTTCCTTTCCCACTGGACTTTAGCAGAGTGCAGTTTCTCCTACTCACAACAACAACTCCAAGCTGACATCTCAAGCTGATACTCCAAGCCAATGCTCTGAAACTATCAGGACCTTTGGGAACTCTACGCCCTGAACAAGTTCTTTGGTTGGTTCCTAATCTTATTTAAACTCCTACAGTGATTCTTTGCTCTTTGAGTTTGTATCTGATCTCTGCTTTTGCTCTCAGTTCAGACTTCTGAACTCCTGGAGCTTCCCTTAGCCTCTCTGTTACATATATATGTATGTGTATAGAGAGAGAGAGAGGTGTATGTAAAGTGTGATGTGTGACTTGAGTGTTATAGGCATTAGAAATTAAGATTAGGATAAAAGAACTTGAGTTTGCCTGGCTTATTACTTCCAGGTGACCCACAAGTATTCATGAACTACCACTGATAAAAGTGGTGCAGCCTGTGAATTATTGTTGTTCAGTAAATTCTAAAATTGTGTAAGCTGGACGCAGTGGCGCACACCTGTAATCCCAGCACTTTGGGAGGCTGAGACAGGAGACTCATGTGTTCAAAGCCAGCCTCAGCAATGGTGAGGTGTGGCGCTAAGCAACTCAGTGAGACCCTGTCTCTACATAAAACTCAAAATAGGGCTGGGGATGTGGCTCAGTGGTCGAGTGCCCCTGAGTTCAATCCCTGGTACAAAATAAATAAATAAATAAAATTGTGTAAAAACACAAACATGTTTGATCTATGTTAATGGCATAGCTCATTCATGACAGCGACCCCCATCCTCGAGGCTCTCTCTCCTTCCAGGCCACCATGAATGGAGTAGCATCACTCCTCCACTGATGTTCTGTCTCACCTTAGGCCCACAACGTGGACTAAACCTATGAAACCATGAGCCAAAATAAACTTTTCTTTCTTTCTTTTTCTTTTTTGGTACTGGGGATTGAACTCAGGGGTACTTGACCACTGAGCCACATCCTCAGCCCTATTTTGTGTTTATGTAGAGACAGGGTGTCACTGAGTTGCTTAGTGCCTCGCCATTGCTGAGGCTGGCTTTGAACTCGCGATTCTCCTGTCTCAGCCTCCCAAAGTGCTTGGATTACAGGTGTGCGCCACCACGCCCAGCTGTTTTTATACATTTTTAAAAGAAGTTTTTCTGTGGAAATAAGCAAAGAAATTGCATGATAGGGAACTTTAATGTTTTGTTTTGTTTTTACATTGAAGAGGATGATCCACTGATTAAAACAAAAATAACTGGAGTTACAAAACTTCTGGAAATGACAGAGGGGATGTGACCTAAGCTCTAGTCGTGTGAAGGGCCTGAGAGAAGGACTATTCACATGAGTTTTTGTCACAGGAAAGAAGATGAAACAGCTAGATGGGGTGGTAGATTTGGTGATAGGTAGAATTGAAAGTCCCCACTCAATAGTATCTTTTTTATTTCTGAAGCATGAGGGACTATCATTCATGAAAGTGGGAGAAAGGAGATTTGAGGAGAGAAGAGAGCATGAAGTACTTATGTCCAAAAATATGAAAATAAACCTAAAGGAGAAATTAAATATTATCACTAAGCTGCATTTGAGGTTTATATCTTTTTTTTTTTTTTTTTTTGGTACTGAGGATTGAACCTAGGAGGTATCTGCCCCTGAGCTATATCCCCGGCATTTTTTATTTTTTATTTTGAGACAGGGACTCACTAAGTTGCTTAGGGCCTCACAAAGCTTCCAAAGCTGGCCTTGATCTTGAGATCCTCCTGCCTCAGCCTCTCAAGTCACTGGGATTACAGGCATATGCCACTGTTTGTAATTTTTGATGAGAACAGTGTAATGTATCAGTTTGGTTGTGTTTTCTTCAAAGGCATGTCATTGCTTTTTAGAAATCCTGATAGGGTCAAAGAACTGTTGCAGTTAATAGCACATGTGAACATAAAGGATCAAAGGGTTTATATTTGTATTTTGGAGGTGGTTCCATTTATAAGTTCTGGAAGCAAGTGGCTGAAGAGAGCAGAGCAACACTTAAGAAGTCAAGGAACCAAAAGGAAGGTTATAGGCTGAACATATCCACATGAATGTTGAAATCACAGAGTGCGATGAAAAAGGTAGAAGTGGAACATGAGCCAGGACTAGGCTATCTGTGAGCAAAAAAGAACGAGATTAAGGGAGGTAAACTGGGAGCAGTGGCTCATGCCTATAATCCCAGCACTTTGGGAGGCTGAGACAGGAGAATCGCGAGTTCAAAGCCAGCCTCTGCAAGGGCGAGGCGCTAAAGCAACTCAGTGAGACCCTGTCTCTACATAAACACAAAATAGGGCTGGGGATGTGGCTCAGTGGTCGAGTGCCCCTGAGTTCAATCCCTGGTAGGAAGGAAGGAGAGAAGGAAGGAAGGAAGGAAGGAAGGAAGGAAAGAAGGAAGGAAGGAAGGAAGGAAGGAAGAAAGGAAGGAAGGAAGGGAGTCAGGTGATGTGAACTTCAAAAGTGCAGAGTTCTCTGCAAGAAGACAATGAGAAGCAAGGAGAAAACCTCTCTTCACTGTAATAGGTGGCCTGTGAGGAAAAAAGGAGATTTCACTTAAGAGGGCTGGAGATAAAATGTTGTTCTCCAGTCAAAGTTAGTTTACAGTCAAAAGCCGAGAGTGGAACTTCCCAAAAGATTGAATATGTAATACAAGGTTTTTGTTACTTATTGATTTTCAATAAACCACACCAAAACTGAATGTCTTAACAATTTTATTATCTTTTAAAATACCATAGATTGACTGGGTCCAGCTGGGTGATTCTTCTGATTCACAGAATGCCAGATGGGACTGACATTATCTGGAGCTTTGACTGGGCTGGAGCTTTCAACATTCAAGGTGACTCATTTCTATATGTGGTGCCCTTGTGGAGGTGGCTGGAGGAAAGCTGGGTTTAGCCAGCAGGGCTAAGTTGGTCTTTCTCTCTCTCTCTCTCTCTCACACACACACACACACACACACACACACACACACACACTGTTTTCCCCTCCTTTCTCAGGGTTTCTCCCTCCTCACATGAACTTTCCTGAACTGCAGCTGGAATTTTTATATAGCAGTTCAGGATTCCCCAGAGTGCAAAAGTAGAAGCTGCCAGGACTTCTCGAGGCTTAGACCTAGAATTGGCACAGTATTACTTTTGCTGCATTCTCTTTCTTAAAGTGAGTTGCAGGGCCAGTTTAGATTCAAGGAAGGGGACACACGATGATCTCCATGCCAGAAGGTGTGAATCATGGGAAACATCTATGGAGATCAGAACAAATGAAAGTTTATTGATCCCAGACCCAGAACTTTTTGAAGGTAGAGTGGAAAGGTTGATTTGGGAATGGGGATTCAGTCAGTTTAGATTATAGAGCAGTATGGAAATGGAAGAGCAAGTGTAATGAATGACAAGAGGGACTTGTACTTCCAAAGATGAAAAAAGTAAATAAGAATTCGAGGGGCTGGGGTTGTGGCTCAGTGGTAGAGCACTCACCTAGTGCGGGTAAGGCACTGGGTTCGATCCTCAGCACCATGTACAAATAAGTAAAAAAAAAAGTTATAAAAAATTTAAAAAAAAAGAATTCAAGGCATTGGTTCTACTAAAACAGTGATCTTCAAATTTCTTTTTGCTCATGTACCCCTAAATAAAACCTTGTGAACATTCCTCAAGTGTAATGATTACATAATTATGAATCCTATATTTAATAATGCTTTACTATAATCTATACCTTATAATACAAACATAAAAGTAAAGGCTAAGGATGATGAGATAAAGTTTAAATAATAATCTTTAAATTGTTTCATTTTATCAGTTTAATGACCTTTTTGTTCTGATGAGAGCAATTTGGTTAAAAATGACTCATCAGTTTAAAAATCTGGGTTTAAAACCTTGTGATATAATGCACAGCGGTCTGGTTGTAAGTGCAGTGTATTCCCATGTCTGTTTTAAGATCTCACAAAAAGAAGTACAGCCAGATGGAAGAAGTGTACCATTGGTTGTGCTTACTAAAGCATGACACTCATTTTTCAATCTCATCCCCATTTACGCAAAGGGTTTCATTGAAATTCAGCTAGCAAATATAAACCACTCTCAATATCAGTTGTACTTGCAAACTTTCAGAAATTTTTGTGTTTTAAAGCAATATTTTCAAAGCACACTGAAATTACTTCCTTGAAAGATTTCTAGAAACACTTTTAAAACTCTATTTCTATGTTTTTAAAGGGGCAGATATTAAGAGTTTTTACATTTAAATTGTTTTCAGTAACAAAATTACATAATAATGGAACGTTTCCAAGTATCTATTTTTAAAATGCTCTTTCTGTAGCACAAATATCCTGAAGAGTAGTCACTTTCTCCTTCATTATTAGAAATATTACCTTTATCTTGAAGGAAAAGGTGGTGTTTTTTTTTAATCTAACTATCACTTATATTCATAGAAAAGGTCTGCACACTGGAAACATTTGTCAATTGATTAAAAAGATAAGTGTTACCTAGCTTTTACTTTGAGAATTCTTTCCATAAGACCAATAGTGAATGGCCATTATACAATAAGAAGATCTTTTTTTTAAAAAAATGTTTATTTTTTAGTTGTAGGTGACAGAATATCTTTATTTTATTTTTATGTGGTGCTGAGGATCGAACCCAGTGCCTTATGCGTGCTAGGCGAGCACGCTACCACTGCGCCATAATCCCAGCCCCCAGTAAGAAGATCTTCACGGTTAGCCCTTGTCTTATTGCAAAGACTCTGTTATTATGTTAAAGATCTTGTTTTTGAAAACCAACTACATTGACAACATCCTATAGCACATAAACTGTGGTACAACAGAGTTCATGGAAAAGGACTGAATTTATGAGAGTTTCATTGCCAAGCCCTACTGGGACTTGTCTACGTGTTTGAATATGGAAGCAAGTAAAGACAGCAGTATTAGTACATTAAGTAGTATTAGAAAAGTATCACTCTATTTATTTATTTTTTGGTACCAGGGATTGAACCCAAGGGCACTTAACCATTGAACCATAGCCCCAGCCCCACCCCCTTCTTTTTCTAGACAGTGTCTCATTAAGTTGCTTAGGGCCTTGCCAAGTTGCTGAGGCTGGCCTCAAACTTGCAATCCTCCTGCCTCAGCCTCCCAAATTGCTGGGATTATAGGCGTGCACTACCATGCCCAGCTCTTCTCATATTTTTAAACACAAAATGGATATAAGTGTGACGTCTTCTACTCTCTGCTTGATCACCATTGTTTTGTTTTGCACACTGCCTTTTAGAAGCCACGTTCCTGGAGGAGAATGAGGAGAGAGTGAGACACTTTGCTCCAGCAGCACGGCCCTGAGTAAAACGGCAACTTCAGGGCAACTGTTCCTTTTGGGGATACCTAGAGTGGTAAAGGATTTGTGCCAAAAAGTCTCACTGCTGCACAATTATTAAGTACCAACTGTATGTAGACAAAGGTTTTAGCAATGACTTCATTGAGAGAAAGGACTTGGGAAGGAGAGAGAAGGATGAAGAGATTAATACTAGTGGCTTTTTTTTTCCACACAAAATTCTTAACTAATTTCAGAGAAGAAAAAACATTATTGGTGGACAAGACTCCAGATGATAAAGAGATCTGACACAACCTATAGCCTTTGGGCACATCTCATATGCATGTATGAATGCCTTCATACACTTAAAAATTTTTTTTCAGAACTTTTGACATACATTTTAGATGCAAGGCAAATGAGTTTCACACTAATGGCTAGTGGTAAACACTAAGCTGAGTGCCTAGGTTTTCTATCTAAAACACTCTTCTCAAGCACTTCAGTTACTGAGATAGAATTTAATCAGACATAAAATGCTAGAAACAAAAAGAAAATACATACATCTCCCCAAAACAAAAGGCTCAGCAAGATTTTTGCCATCAGAGAAAAGCATGAATATGCAGATGCTGACAGTACGCTGAGTTCAAAAATGACTGGTGGGTGGTTCGCTAGACGAGAAGTACCAGTCAAAAGAGGGAAGTGGTTAGAAACATTTGTTTTCTTAAGACAAATAAGCACATTGGACCAGTGGCTCTCAGGCAAATTCTGAGTAACATAGGAAAAGGAGATTTTTGCTGGCTGTTTGGGAGTGATCACGAAATGGCAATGGATGTAGCAGTCTAGCTCAGTGGAGAAGAGTTTGGGCTTGGCATCTCCTCATAGCTCAGAGGCATCTCTGCTGACCTCTAAATAACTGTAGACCCTCTTCCCTCCCCTTTTTTCCTTTTCTTTTCTCTCCTCAACACTCTTTCCCTGAATGTAAACTAAATTAAATTAAACTCTTCATTTAATCCCAACACTATAAGACATGTCTGGTCCTAGCACAGCTCCAAATATGTATATCAGCTACTATAATATTTCCTCCTATATATTAGAAACCATTTAAATTTTATGTGACCAAAACCAAAATTCTGATTGTCTTCCCACTCCCAATATGCTCCTCTCCCAGTCTTTACCATCTTATTTTGTTTAAACCAAACACCTAGAAGTCATGTTAATTCTTTTCTTTGCCTCCCTGTCTCTGCCACCCTACCTCTGCATCTGTCCATCCATTTCTTCCTTCTTTCAACACATTTTCACACCTGTCCCCTTTCACTGCTACACCACCCTGGTCCAAGCCACCATCTTCTCATTCTTAGATTTCTTCAAGAGCCTCCCAGCTGTTCACCCTAATTTCTCTCTTGCTCTCTTATAATTTAATCTCTACACGGCAGCCAGAGTCATTATAAAATGTAAACCAAACACATCACTCTTGTGCATAAAAACTTCCAAATAATTCCTGTCTCACTTGAAAGGAAACCAATACTCCTTACCCTGTTTAGAAGTCCTCGAGTGCTCTATCCCGTGCTTGCATTCACTTCATCTTTTCAAACCTTTTCCCTCTTATATCGCCTTTCTTTCTGTTTCCTGAACATGCCGAATTCATTGCTGCTTTAGAGCCACTAAAATTGCTGTTCCCTCAGCTGGGAATGCTCTTTCCTCAGATATTTCCATAACAACCTCCTTGTCATTCAGGTCACAGATGGAGTATCTCAGAAGAACTAAGTTGCCTCACTTCTATAATGTACACAAATAAATCTAAAATAGTCATTCTGCCACAGCACCCTGCTTTATTATTTTTCCCCATAGCTTCATTGTTACCTCATAATTTCTTGTTCTATTTGTTTGCTCACTGTACTGGATGTAACAACAAGAGCAAGGATTTTTGTCTTTCTTGTTAACTAGTATCGTAAGAACAGTCCCTGGAATGATTTTCTTTTTAAAAGCCATTGCATATACTAATTGACGGCTGTGGGAGAGAGAGTTTTAAAGATAGAATAGAATGAGCCTCATTAGAATGTGTCATATCTACTACTATTTAATGGGTGGAGGGGCCATGTCCAACAACAGTTTTGTTTTGTTTTTGTTAGCAGGAGAGAAGTCTAACGGAATAACTGTTCCCTAAAGAGTCTTAATTAGCATAGATTAGATTTCTGATCAGGGAATGAATGAATAGGCTCAAGGAGCCCTTCTGAGCATGTGCTATGCTGGTGACAGTGTTAGAATTATACAAGAGGTAAGATTGGGGAAGGGTGCCAACTCATTTGTCCAGCTGGTTGTACTGTGAGGGATTGGGAGAATAGAACTGAGAGACAGCAATAATAGGAGAAATACAGGATAAAGCGGGGTAGAATTCAAATCATTTACATAAACAGAGATCAGTTACTATGAAATATGATCATACTTTTGAGGAAATTTACAATATAAAGGTGGAAGCAAACATATACATAGTTAAATGGAATCCAATTCTTAAATTCACTTCCTATACACCTTTGGGCCAGACCATTCAATTTTAGCCCTTAAGTAAATCTGACTATGAGAGTATTGCTGAGAAATACAGACTTATATAAAGGTTTACCAAGGGGAAAACAGAGGAAGGAGTCATAAAAAATAAAATAAAATAAAGCCTCAAACTCTATTTTGTCTGCAAAGTTTTTCCTCACATAAACTGTTTTATTCCTTTTGGTTCTTGCTGAGAATATCCTCAGAAGCTTTTCTAACTATGCTGCTCAAGTCTCCTTTTCAAAAGCCAGTCAGCTTGCATGAGCTTCTCAGCAAAGCAAGGTCTAATCTTCTGCCAAACTGTAACTATTTATTATCCCTCCAGTGCATCATAGGATGGACAGCATGGTGGTGTGGGTGGGGAAAATAACTCTTCTGCCACAGATGTGTTGGAAAACAGAAAACAATCCAATTTATTAGAGTTGCAGTTTCATGATGGGGTTTAGTGGAAAAAAATCTGAACAGGGAGCTTAGGCATAATTAACTTTAAATGCCACTCGTAACATTTTTGCTTTGTAGGTCTTGAAGATTTTTGAGGAGTAATGTCTAATGATCAGATTTGTGTTATAGGAAGATAACTCTGGGGACAATACGAGGACTAAAGTAGAGAAATAACCAACTAAGAAAATAACACGGATTTCAGGTATTTTAAAAGTATTCAGTGATAAGGATTTAAAATAGAGTATTGGAAATGACATGGCAGAGACAATTTCTAAATCTTTTGTAAACTCAAAAATATTCAGAATTTTAAGTTAGGTTGAATGTAGATGTTGAAAGTTTCCCTCGTTTCTGGCTGTAGCAGCCATTGGGGGAGTAATACAATTAAGAGAGTTAGGAATGTAAACAATGAATAGTTGAGCTATTTTAGTATGCATTTTATGATTTGTTTTTGTGGGCAGAGATAACAATTTAGATGTCAAACCAGACAAGTGTGAGTAGGAACATAGCAAGCCCACATGAAGACGTACAGTATTTAGAAATGCAAGTATGGGGTTTTAAAAAAGTTAAAGCAAGAGGGAATTAGTTGTAAAGAATGATGGTGAAAGCTATGGAAGTAGATAAATGATGCATAGACAAGTTTGGAGCTGGAAGAAAATAGTGCTTAGATCAGGTACAGTGTTGTGGAAAAAAGAAGAGCAGAGAAACAGGTCAACCATGGATTGTCAGAAGAAAAGTTATCAAGAGAAAAGGAGAACCATGTGAGATTTTAGGAAAAAGAATTGGGATAAGTTACAAGTGGATATGGAATTTCAACATGCTATAGGTTGTCAATCATAAAGTTTAATTACCATAAGCTGTTCATCACAAGCCTTGATTATGGTGAAATTGTTAGGAGGGCAGGAAGATAAGGGAGACTTTGAGAGTGGGAAAGAAGGAACAAAAGAATTTCCATTTTCAGGACCTTTTTTTTTTTTCTTTTTTTTGGCACTGGGGATTGAACTCAGGGGCACTCGACCACTGAGCCACATCCCCAGCCCTATTTTGTGTTTTATGTAGTGACAGGGTCTCACGGAGTTGCTTAGCGCCTCGCTGTTGCTAAGGCTGGCTTTGAACTCATGAGTCTCCTGTCTCAGCCTCCCTGAGTGCTGGGATTACAGGCTTGCGCTACTGCGCCCGGTTCATTTTCAGGACCTTTTTGTACAAGTCTAGCCATCTAAATTAGACCTTTCTGCTTTCTCTGTATCTGCTTGGCTAGGGGTCAGCAAACTTTTTATGTAAAGAGGCATACTAAATATTTTCAGCTCTTTGTGGGCCATACTGTTTCTCAGCTATTCAACTCCACCTTTGTAGAGCAAAAGCAGCCATAGATGTTACAGATGGGCGCAGCTGTGTTCCAATAAAACTGTATTTATAAAAACAGATGATGGGCTGGATTTGGTCCACCAGCTGAAGTTCTGTGACCCCTATTCCTAATCAAGCAATGTCTGTGAGATAGCCATCTGACCAGTTTGAAGCATGTTTGATTTTGGTATAAATATTTAAATATAAATCTCCTACAGAGCTGTGTCAGTTTTGCCCAGGTGAAACTCACTTTTATAATTTCAGATTTTGGTCTAGGTATTGTAACCATTAAGCTGCTGAACTTTGAAGGTACAAAAAAGTGAGATGATGTTGTTAAACCAGCAAGGGGACTTTTAATGTTGTCGAGATAAAGACCAGTACAGTTAACTGAATATACACAGGACTGTCAGGGTTCCTTGCGCTATTGACAGCTACATGTAGTTTCTGTAGCTCCTTCATTATCTTTTTATCCTCTAATTTAATAGATTAATCAAAATGTTAACAAACAGGTCAATCCCATTGATGTGGTTAAGTTATAAGACAATTACTTGTCTTATTTGTATGCATTAGTCAATATGATTTGCTTATATGCTATTATTAATCACTATAATTAAAATAGGCTCATAGCACTCAATTGGATTATTGTCACTTTTTCATTATTCAACCAATATTTCCTGTGTGCTTTATTCAATTAAGCTTTCTTCTTTAGTCATAATTAAAAATACAAATGCATTAATTCATTTATTCATTGGAATCTCATTGAGTACCATTTATTAGGCAAAATGCAATGTGCTAATAAAAAGACGATCCTGCTCAATCTTGCCCTCAAGATGTTTTCCAATGTCAAATATGGCAGAAAGGTTAAGCTTGAGAAGTGGACAGAGGTCATTAGATTTAGCAGGAAGAAAATCAGAGGGGAACTCAGAGTAGTTTTGGTTTAAGTGGCCATAACGCTTTGATTTTTCACTCTCCGTAATGGCACCCTGTTGAGATCCCCAATAGTATATACAGCACAAGGGCAGAGTCTTTGTTTCTTCACAGAGCTTGTATGTTGAACTCTTTCTTTACTTTCCTGGTGGGTTGGACCTCAGAGCTTTCTCAATTAAGATTTTTGTTTTTAACCGATAGACATCAGTTCTGCTAAGCATAAGCTGAAACAGAATTTAGTAAAAGATATTGACTAGTTCTCAGAATCTCTAGAAGGACAATGGAGACCCTAGCCTGGAAGCTACACGGATAACTAAATTTGAACTCTGAAGCCAAGCTAGACCCATGAAGTCACCACTGCCCAGACATTGCATCTTGAATAGCTGTCAACACTGATATGAAATATTAGATATGGTTGCAGGACTACTACCGCTGAGGCTTCTGGGTTATATGCTGCACAGTCCCTGCCTCCTTGTATTACTAACTCCTGAACAAGTGAAGCCTGGTACATTTTATCCTATCTGTAAAGGACAGTACAAAGGAGACTACCCAGCTTTTACATTGAGCAAGGAGGCATGTTCTTCCATCAAGATTTATAAATAATAGAATTCCCCAAATCCAGGAAAGGGCTCAAATGCTGAGCAGCCAAAAGAAGTACCTGCAGTAAGAATTCAGAAAGTCACATTCAGCTATCCTTACTTCTTTGAGTTAAACCTAATTGAGTCTAAGGTTCAGAATCAATCCTGAACAATTAGTTCTCTACTTTTTTCATCCTTGTATCTTTAAGAAAATAGCATTCTTCAGTTCCAAAGATACAAAATAGCTCCCAAGTCTCAAAGGTCCAAAAAAGACCCCCAAGTCCAAGTGACAAAACTCTAAAAGCCCGTGGATTAAATGATCTAAAGGTACAAAAGTGAAAAGACCAAAAACCCCTTGCTCCCTCAGTTTCCTTTAATTCTCCTACAAATGTGTTATAGTTTGGATCTTGAATGTCCTCCAAAGACCCTTGTGTTGAAGACTTGGTTCCCAGTCTATTAAGAGGTTGAAATCTTTAGGAGATGGGGCCTAGTAGAAAGGAGTTAGGTCATTGGGGGCATCCCCTTGGAGAGGATATTAAGGGCCCTTGGCCCTTTCCTGTCTCCTGTTTTTGCTTCCCAACTACCTTGAGGTCAATAGGCCTAATCAGTCACATACTGCCCGTCATAAAATACTGTGCTGCCACAGGCCCAAAGCAGCAGGGCCAAGTAACCAGAAATGAAACTTCTGAAGTCATGAACCAAAATATACCTTTTCTCTTTTTAAGTTGATTTTCTCAGGTATTTTGTCATAGTAAAAGAGCTGATTAACATAAAAGTTTTAATATAGTCTTATATATCTTATCTTATATCCCAGAGGTATAATGGGAGAGGAAAAAAAAATCTTCTCTCTTGTTCTCCTCCTTTCTTCCTGTGCCCTCAAAGAAGAGGAACTTGCATATAGGTCAAGGATAAAAACAGCACTGGATTGGAGCCCATCTCTCAGCTCTTTTCTGCATCTTCTACTCCCCTGGCTCCTCCTTTGTGCTTACCTTTCTTCCTGTCATATCATTGGAATGTATTCACCCCCATCATTGTAGGATTTCTTCCTGTTTCTAAAAGTTCCCTTTTAGCTTTGTTCCAGGTTTTGAATATTTTTATGATGGCTCCATATTCTTCTCTTCATACCTTTTCCTACTGTGTATTTGTAATGCCTCTTTTCTTCATTTTTCTCTGAAGTTAATGTAAGAGGGGGCAGGGTGTGGGATGAATAGCAACCATGATTTTTAACAACACCAATTTTTTTAAAAAAAGGTAGGCAGCATTTATTTTCCTAGATCCTCACCCACTTGTGGTACAAAGCGAATTAGATTGGGTTGATGGGATCTTTTCCTTTGTTCCATGTTTTACATAGCTAGTCTGTAGATGGGAGTTTGTCATTGCTTTGTATAAAGAAGTTCCAAAATTATATCCCTCAGGTCAAATTCTGCCTGCAGATTTGTCTTGTGCAGCACACATGGTTTTTAAACATTTTAGAATTTGAATACTCTCGTTCTCTGCAGGCTGTACCATTCTCTACTACTTATATGCTTATATTTTCTGTCTTGATCTTTGAAAACATTTGCATTGAGCCCCCTGCTAATGCTAATCTACACAGATCAGATCTTACATTTTTGCAGTTAGATTCAATTGCCTTCAGATGTTAGTCTATAGCCAACTTGATTTTTTTCATTACCCTTCTCATTCTTGGAATAATTTGGTAATGAGTATGTATAACTGTTATTTTTTACTAACAGTTGATTAACTTTGGCTTTTTTATTCCTTTTCCATTGTATCCCAACAGTGGCAATTATGAATTTTATAAAAATCCTTTTTATTTGTTCTCATTGTATATCTCTTCCTTTCTGCCTGGTATATATCTCTATCCCTAGATAAATTGCAGATAATGTGATATATCTGATCGGTTGCTATCAATTCCTCCTGTAGAGCAGGGAGAGGCCCAGACCCGATCTGAACACAGGATCCACCTGTTTCTGGAGCCTGTGCTTCAAGCTTCCACACCTCTGCTTCCTGCAGGCACTCGTGAGCACTAGTGATCACATCTGCCAGCTTTGCCACCTATCTTTAGATTTCCAACGAATTCTTCCTGTTGGCAAGAATCAAATAAGCTGTTCACAAAACCTTCTTAGAATATGGATGATCCATGGTTATTTGAATTGATTTCAGAGATGATATTTTGGGAGTAAATTTATTTTGTCTTTATTAGTGATTTAAACAAATCCTTTTCTCCTCTCCCTGTGCCCTTGATGAGGAGCTTGCCTATGGGTCAAGGATATAAATAGCACTGGACTGGAGCCCACCTTCTCCCAGCTCTCTTCTGCATTTTCTACCTCCTGGCCCTTCTTTGTGCCTACCTTTCTTCCTGTCAGGTCAGTGGAGTAGTAAGGTGGGAGCTGGATGAGTTTTTAGGCCTCCGTTATCTTGGGAAGCTATGTGGACCAGATGTTGGCCTAACTTTGATATAGGTCTTAAGATAAAGGGGTAAAAATAGTCCTTGAGGGTTTTGTGTGAGTCCAGATTATTTTATCAGAGTGAGAAACAAAATAGTAAACACAATAGAGTGCTTTTGCCTGAAATGCACCTTGGGATTTGAACATGGCAGCTGGCTAGGAAATAGGCCTCAAGATGCTGACCATATGTCTTTCTTCAGAAATGTATCTAAAAACATGTTCTATTTTCTGGACTTTAAATCACAGTTGATTTGCTTGCTGTAAAAGATTCATTTTGCCCTATTATTTTAGATTTTCTACTCTGCATTTTAATTTCTATTATCAAATGATAAGGTAACTTCACCATAATTCTAATAGCATTGTATGTTATTCAGCATAATTTTCTGATCTGCTATGCTGGCATTGCTTTGCGCTCTCAGAGATGCAGAGATTATTACTTTTATTTTCCCTTTGTTGCCATTGCCTACATATTTTTTTTGAATTATAAAAGCAAGATGTGCTATTAACATTTTTTTACCTTCTTACTAATTTTCTCTCTCAATATTAGACTTTGGACTTTATTCCAATGCCTGTTTTATGATAATCCATCTCTATAAAATCTAGGATAGAGTTCTTTTCACTTCCTTACTTGACTAGCTATTGTGTATGAAGCTTTGGCTTTGAAAATAATTATTAGGTACATGTAACTAGGTTTTTCTTATTGTAGAAGACTCCTGATTTTCTTTTCTTTTCTTTTCTTTTTTTTTCACTTTAAATTCTTCAAAGGGAAGAGTCCACATGGGACTGGAGAAACTGTAATAGCACCATCCAATAGAATTTTCTTCAGCGATGGAAATGTTCTATAGTTATGTTGTCAAGTGTAATAAACACCAGCTATATGTGCCTATTGAGATGTGACCAGTGGAACTGAAGAACTAAAATTTTGATTTAATTTAAATTTCAAACATATTAAAATTTTATTACTCTTGAGTCTGTGTAGACAACGAAAGCAAAGCTCTGAGATTCTTTGTGATTCAAGACTCTCATCTAAAAGACAAAGTTCAGATCTGAATGGGTTCTTTTGTTTCTCTGTATCCCCGCAAACATTCAACTTCAATTGAATTTAAAGGCATGAATAACCTCATTTCAAAGTTGAGTGATACAATCATGGTTTCAATTTTCCTATCAAACCAGCATATATTTCACTCTTGTGCATGAGGTAGTGGAAAGAATACTGGTTTAGCATTATAAGATTCATGTTCCACTTACAGCTGTGCTGTCTAGTAAATGAATGGCTTTGGCCAGATCACTCACTCACCTAAGTTTCAGTTTTCTTATCTATAGCATGGGGATAATGATCCCTTCCTGCCAGAATTAGAAGCTCAGTGAACTATTACATGCTAAATAAATATATTATACACATTGTCTATCATTATTTTTCTAGTTATATTAAATAAAACAGTCTAGGAATTTTAAGGCTCTTAGTTCATAGTTATTGGATTTTCTTGGCTGTTTCTCAAATTATCTGTGGGGACAAGGTGTGTTTTTTGTTGTTGTTGTAGTTTGTACTGAGCTACATTCCCAGTCCTTTTTATTTTTTATTTTATATTGAGACAGGGTCTTGATGAATTGCTGAGTCTGGCCTGGAAGTGTAATGTTCCTGCCACAGTCTCCTGAGTTGCTGGGATGGTAGGCATGCACCACCTTTCCCAGCAACAATCAGGTTTTTAAATTTTCAAGCACTTGTGGACCAATAGAAATACAATAGAAATGGACTGCCAGGGAAGATAATAAATGTAATTTTAAAAAATTAGTTTGTAGACAAAAATTTATTGTCAAATGCTATAAAAGATTCCAAAGGTATATTCTTGATTCTGAACTCACTAAACTACATATCACTAACAGTTTTTGCATGAGTATCAGTCCTCAGAAATTTGAGCAGAACTGTTCTAAGCAATCAAGAGCTACATAATTAATAAGATGTTTAATATACTATTTGCATTAAATTACTCATTACACTTAAGATACCACATTAACTACTCAGTACAAAAAGTAAGAATTATAAGTGAAGTAAGAATTTTTATCCTTTTCTTGCAAAAATCAACTTTTATTGAGACCAGCAACATTTTTTTTCCTTTTTCTTTTTGGTGTTGGGAATTGAACCCATGGCCTTGTGCATGCTGAATGCACGTGGGTCCAGAGTCTTAATGATTTATTTATGTGGAGTTTGTCATTGAAATACAGCCATATGTATTCCTATGTAAAATGAAGGAAAATGAAATAAATAGAACTACTGAAGCATATAGATACTAAATATATGGTCTACTTGTCTAATATTTGTTAAAAAATACACAATCATATCATATTCAGTAATATGCCTAGTTGCACAGATATTATGCTCAATTCCTAGTTGCACAGATAATATGCTCAATTCCTAAGTTTGGGCAATTGTTTGTGGACTAGTGCTTAACACAGATTCTGTTGGTTTATTAAACAGTCTTACCTCACCTGCTTATTTTAATTTTTGTAATTTAAATAAATGTTTTCAGATTAAAATTTGCAGCTGTTTTAACAGTTTGCATTTTTATTGATTACAACATAGTAAATTAAGCAGGTGTATTTTTTGTCAACTTATTGACTTCTTGTTAAAAACCCAGTACTGACAATCAGGCTATACAAATCTTTATTTTTAATTAAAATTTATGAATTGGACATAGGGAAAATTATGTGTGTATTTACTTTGAATGATTGGGTTGTCCCCTATCAGTAAGTCATATGACTGGACAGATTCTTTTCTTAGATCCTCCTAGCTGTCTACCTCTAATCCTCCTTTCATATAGCCTCTTTAAAGAACTGGCTTTCAAGAGCCAAGTGTGGTGCACACATCCATAATCCCAGAGGAAGAGGAGGAGGATCACAAGTTCAAAGCCAACCTGGACAATTTAGCTGAGACTCTATCTCAAAATTTAAAAAGGGGTGGTGGTACTACTGGGAATGTGGCTCAGTGGTAGAGGGACACTGGGTTCAATCTCTGGTACTGAAAAAAAAAAAAAAGGAATTGTTCTCTCACATTAAGGCATGTGGCTGGGATATCTGAGGTGTAGACTAGGTGAGTGGCCTTAGGGTGGGTTCAGCCTTATCAGATTCACAGAAAAGGATAAGGTGCCTTAGCACATTAAGGATCTTAGAAGAACCTAGAGTTTAGCTGAATTTCAGCATTTTAAAAATATTTAAAATGCTTTTAATATGCATTGGCCTCAAAGTCTATTTGTTTACTTATATTAGTACACATTTCAAACTTATAAAAAACTATAGAGAATAAAATAATGAATACTTTCATATTTACTACCCAGATTTAGGAAATTCTAACAATTTAGCAGATATGTATTCATTATTTTTAAAATTTTATATTTAAAGCTTCTTTTCCTTCTCTTTTTCCCTAGAGATAACCACTTTGTTTTTTCCCATTATATTTTTACTGTTGTGTCAGAGATAGTGGATGAAGTCCCAGTACCTTCTTTACTGTACCAGTGCGTTCTACCTAGGCACGTGGCCACATAAATAACCACATTTCCAAGCCTCTCATGCAGCAAGGCATGACTAAACTAGGGACAGTTGCAAGTCAGTTGAAGTGATGATGCAACTTCCAGGTAAATTCCTTAAAGATGCTTGCCCTCTAGCTTTTCCTCCTCCCCACTGGCTGGAAATGTGGTAACTGAAACAATTTTGGAATGCACATGTTAAGAAGCCAGAGCTACCCTGCTGGTCTGCATTGTTGGAGGAACCTCATGAAGCAAGGTGCATTTACCTGCCCTGGAAGGTTGTGTACACAGAAATAATCCTTAGTCATCTTCGTAAGGACACTCAGCTTCTAAAATGTTTATTATCTCCAAACTGATATGTTTATGTGGTTCTATGTAATACAGCCAAATGCATCACATTTACAATGATGGTCCCATAAAATCACAATGGTACTGAACAATCCCTATTGCCTAGCGAACACATAGCTGAAAAAGAGGAAAGAGAAAAGGAAATGGTTAGAGAAGACAAAAAGAACCCCCAAGAAAATTCGCAGTGAAAGGATTAGCAGAAGGTTTTGCAGATCTCAATGAGTTTGAAAACCTGCACCCAACACCAAAACGGTCTCATTGATAGAGAGCTATGTTCATGGTGCATTATCTTCTCACAAGACAATTTATGATTGGAAAAAAAAGAAACAAATCAAGCAAAGAACTGTGGATATATTTTTAGAAAGAGCAATACCTCCTCAGGAAGATCCTTAGGCAAGTTCTTCAGGAGGTATTACAGAGGAGACATTGTTCTCATAGGAGACAACAGCTCTATTTGTGTAATTGAAGAATTTCCAGTGGGACAAGATGTAGAGATGGAGGAAATTGATATACGGATGATCCTGACCCTGGGTAGACCTAGGTTAATGTGTGTACTTTTAAACAAAATAGTTTAGAAATAAAATAAATTAGAAAAATAGGAAAAACTTATAGAATAAGGATGCAAACAAGTTATTTTTGTGGAGCTGTGCAATATCTTTGTGATTTAACCTAAATATTACAAAAGAGTAAAAAAGTTAAAAATTTTTAGAAGTTTATAAAGTAAAAAAAAAGATATAGTAAGGTTGAATTTATTATTGATAGAATAAATTTAGTATAGCCTAAATGTACAGCATTTATAAAGTCTATAGTAGTGGACGGTAATATCCTAGGCTTCACATTTACTCGCCCCTCAATGACTCACGCAGAGCAACTTGCAGAAGTATGGTAAATGCTGTATGTGGAATACCAATTTTTAAAATCTTTAGATCATATTTTTACTGTACCTTTTTATATTTAGATATGTTTAGATACGCAGATACTTACCATTGTGTAACAACTGCCTACAGTATTAAGCATGGGAATATGCTGTATAGGATTGTAGACTAAGAGCACTGGGCTATACCCTTTTGCCTGGGTGTGTAGGAGGTTATGCCATCTAGGTTTGTATGACCACAATCTATGATGTTAGCACAATGATGAAATTGTTTAACAATGCCTCTCTGAGAATGTATCCTGTTGTTAAACAAAATGTATGACATTATACATATGATTACATATATATGTATACATAAGTAATGTTATATAAGCATTTTACACTTAAAACTTTATGTAAATTGTTTCTATAGTGTCATTCTGCAATTTTTTTCACCCCACATTAGAGTTTTATTTTTTTATATTTATTTAAAATTTTTTTTACATGACAGTAGAGTATATTTTGAAATATTATACATATATAGAATAAGTATAACTTGTTCCAATTAGGATCCCATTATTGTGGTGTATTCATATATGAGGATAGGAAAGACATGTCTGATTCATTCTACAGTCTTTCCTATTCTCATCCCCTCTCCATTCCTTTCATTCCCCTTTGTCTAGTCCAGTGAATTTCTAATCTTCCCCTCCCTTGTTGTGGGTTAACATCCACATATCTGAGTGAATATTTAGCCTTTGGATTTTAGGACTGACTTATTTCATTTAGTATGATATTCTACAGTTCTATTCATTTACTGACAAATACCATAATTGTATTCTTATTCTTTATGGCTCAGTAATATTCCATTGTGTATGTATACCACATTTTCTTTATCCATTCACCTGTTGAAGAGCACCTAGGTTGGTTCCATAGCTTGGCTATTGTGAATTGAACTGCTATAAACATTGAAGTGGCTATGTCACTGTATGCTGATTTTAAGCCCTTTGTGTATAAACTGAGGAGTGGGATAACTGGGTCAAATGGTGGTTCCATTCCAAGTTTTCTGAGGAATCTCCATACTGCTTTCCAGAGTGGTTGCACCAATTTGCAATCCCACCAGCAATGTATGAGTGTACCTTTTCCCCCACATCCTTGCCAACATTTATTGTTGCTTATATTCTTGATAATTGTCATTCTGACTGAGGTGAGATGGAATCTCAGTGTAGTTTTGATTTGCATTTCTCTAATTGCTAAAGATGTTGAATATTTTTTCATATATTTGTTGACCAATCTTATTTCTTCTTCTGTAAAGTGCCTGTTCAGTTCCTTAGCCAATTTATTGATTAGGTTATTTGTGGGGTTTTGTGTGTGTGTGTGTGTGTGTGTTAAGTTTTTTTTAGTTTTTTGTATATCCTGCAAATTAATGCTCTGTCTGAGGTGCCAGTGGTAAAGATTTTCTCTCATTCTGTAGGCTCTCTCTTCATGTTCCTGACTGTTTCCTTTGCTGTGAAGAAGCTTTTTAGTTTGATGCTATTCAATTTATTGATTCTTGATTTTATTTCTTGTGCTTTAGGAATCTTGTTGAGGAATTCAGTTCCTAAGCTGTCATGAGAGTTGGGCCTACTTTTTCTTCTAGTAGGCTCAGAGTCTCTGGTCTAATGCCTAAGTCCTTGATCCACTTTGAGTTGACTTTTGTGCAGAGTGAGAGATAGGGGTTTAGATTTTATTTTTATTTATTTATTTTTAATTATCCAATAGAATCTATGAATATTATTTAAGAAAGAATGAGTAAAAATAATACAATGTAGATCTGATAAACTATAAACTATTTAATATATAAAACTACTCAATATATGAAAATTATATAAATTATTCTATATAAAGAAATTAAAAACAGTCTACAGAATATGTAGGAATAAGATTAAAAACATGAAGTAGAATTAGTCACATTGATTTTCTGTATTCAACAAAATCATTTCCCAAATAAAATGGATGATAAAATGGAAAGAAAATTCGAGAAGGGAAAAGGAGTATAGAAATGGAAAGAATGAATAAAATTAAACAGATTTTTAAACATTTTTTAAAATTAAGAAGCTGACTTCGTGTTTCATCTCTGATATATTAAGTAATCAAAAGTCATCAATCTTATCCTTACAGTAACAAAAATGTTTGAAGATCAAATTACATTTCTTGACCCCAACAATGTACTGATAGAGCTGTCAACTGGTATATATAATCTTGAAGAATAGCTGGAGACAGAATATGGGCTAATTTGAGATTAAGGAAACCTTGGAGTCCTGTAGACTTAGGGAAACCCTTGCAGTTCCACAGTTTTCCTTCCAGATACCCTACCAGATTCCTACTGAAGATTCCAAAAAACCCTCATGTCTCTGATAGGATTAGGTTGTGAATTTTTAAAAAGTCAATTAAGGACAAAGTTTTAAGGAAAAATATTGGGAATACTTCAGTCAGAGATGGGAGTAAGGTGCCAGTGGAGGTGGTACATGTTGATGAAACACTTGTGAAAGTCATAATCCTCAGACATAGACCCACTTAAAGATTGGAGAAGATTAGAAAAAACGTCTTTGTCCCATATCTGACCTGCACAGCAGCAAGGATCTGGCATAATAACAATCAAATACAGCTGAAAGAGTTGTAATACACATATTCTTTCTTCCTGAAGTAGTGTTTAAGGAAACTCAGTGAGATAAAAAATGTATAGGATGAAAACTTAAAGCCTCTGGTACCTTTAGTTGCAAGCAAGCATTAAACACCAGACAAGTCCTCACCAGATAAAATAAATACTCCTATCAGTGGCCTATTTACCTCATTTTTTTATTATTCAGTAAAATATGTCTGGCTTTTAATGAAAAATTACAAGACAGGCCAGAAGACATGCTAAAATGTAGTCTGAAGATAAAAATCAGACTCAAATATATCATACATGTTTGAATTTCCAAGTAAAAAAAAACTAAAGTAATTATGATTAATATGTTAAATACTCTAATGGGAAGAAAGTATACAGTATGCAAAAATTTACAAACTATGTTAGGGAAATGGAAACTTTAAGAATTGAAACAAAATTCTAGAAATCAAACATGCTGAAAAAGAAAGGAAGACTGCCTTCTGATGCCATTAATTAAATTATGACCAAAGAAAGAAACCATGATCTTGATGATAAGTTAATTAAAAATTTCCCAAACAGAGCAGAAAAAAATATTTGAAGTAAAACTATCTGACATTTTTCAAAACTAAGATGAGATAAAAAGCACAGATTTTGAGAGAATATCAAGTAGAATAAGTACCAAATATGAACAGGTGAATAAATATAGTAATACCTAGTCATCTCATCACCAAACTACAGAAAACTAGAAACAAAGAAAAAATTTTGAAAGAAAGAAAAATAATTGCCTAACTTATATAGCTGTAGAAGGATAAGGATAAGAAATTCATTGGATAGCACAATAACCAATTTTTATCTTCAGCTGATGTTCCTAACACAGTCCCTTTCTCCATTGTAGGCATAGCCCTGAGCCAACATCCATGTGAATTCCACAATTTGAGTCTTTTTAAAATTCAATCAGCCCGTCTATGTCTTTTAATTGATGAGTTTAGACCATTAACATTCAGAGTTATTATTGAAATGTGGCTTGTTTTCCTGTTCATTTTAATTTATTTTTGCTTTTCAAGTTGACTTGGTTTCTCCTTTAGTTGGCTTTTCCTTTAGTGTAGTTCCTCCTTTTGCCGATTTTCATTATTGTTTTTCATTTCTTGCTCACGGAATATTGTGCCAAGAACACGCTCTAGGGCAGGCTTTCTTGCTATAAATTCTTTTAACTTTTGTTTATCATGGAAAATTTTTCTTTCATCATCAAATCTGAAGCTTAATTTTGCTACACATAAGATTCTTGGTTGGCACTCATTTTCATTGAGAGCTTGGTGTATGTTGTTCCAGGATCGCCTGGCTTTGAGGATCTGGATTGAGAAATCTGCTGAAATCCGAATTGGTTTCTCCCTGCATGTAATCTGCACCTTCTCTCTTGCAGCTTTTAAAATTCTATCCTTATTGTGTGTGGTAGGCATTTTCATTATAATGTACTTTGGTGTGGATCTTTTGTAGTTTTGTACATTCGGTGTCCTGTAAGCCTCTTGTATTTGATTTTCCAATTTATTCTTCATGTTTGGGAAATTTTCTGATATTATTTCATTGAAGAGATTTTGCATTACTTTGGTTTGTACCTCTGTGCCTTCCTCTATCCCAATAATTCTTAGATTCGGTCTTTTGATGTTATCTCATAATTCCTGGATGTTCTGCTCATGGTTTCTTATCATCTTCACTGTGTTGTCAACTTCATTTTCAAGATTATATATTTTGTCTTCATTGTCTGAGGTTTTGTCTTCTAAGTGATCTAGTCTGGAGATGATGCTTTCTATTGAGGTTTTTATTTGGCTTATTGTTTTCTTTATTTCAAGGATTTCTGCTTAGTTTTTTTTCCAGAATCTCTATCTCTTTCTGGAGATAGTCTTTTGCTCCTGTATTTGCTCTTTATCTCTTTGTTGGAGTTATCAATTATTACCTGTATTTTCTCTCTTATCTCTTTATTGGAGTGATCAATTGTTACTTGTATTTGCTCTCTTATGTCATTGTTTGATTTGCATTTCATTTTAATTATGTACATTCTAAACTCCTTCTCTGACATTTCATCTACGGTGCTCTTAATGGATTCCATTATTGTATTATCTTGGTTTGTTTGGGGCACTTTCTTCCCTTGTCTTTTCATGCTTTCCATGCATTTTCCCTTGTTTCAGTGTGGATCTGAGGTATTAGTTTTTACTCTATAATTTTATAGTGTCCCTGAAGTTTACTCATGTCTCACCTTTAAGGGGGAGATCAATATTAACAGCACCCAATGCAAATGATATGCAACCTTAAACCAAATAGTTTCTATTTAGATGATTACAGTTTAGTAATAATATACAGGAATGATGTGTTCAATTATTTTCTGCAATATAAACAGTACGTTTGCAAAAGTATCTACAAGTTCTAATGGTGGACAAAGAGTGAAATGGGAGAGAGCATAAGGTATCATGTTTATGATGTAGGAGGTAAGAATACAGAGGTATTAGATCATAGGAAGAATGAAAGATGAATCAAAAGAAGTTGGCTGTTAACAGGAGAATAGAGAGCAAGAGGCCACCCAATGCAAGGCTATCTCTTGCCTCTGCAACAAAATGGTGGCTATTAGCACACCTAGCAGGGATACCTCTGATGTAATCAAGTCTTCAGGGACCTTGGTGATGGTCGATGGAAGTAGCCATGCCCATAGTTGGTGGCGGGGTAGCATCAAACCCATAAGTACCTTGGTGTTAGACTTCCAGCCACTAGCTGCTGTCCCAAGATAGAAATTGCCACAACTAAAGATGGTGGTGGTGGCAGCAGAGGTAACCTGAGATGGTGTCCCAAGATGGTGATGACCACTTTTAGAGATGGGACTGAATGAACAAGCCCAATGATAGCTTTGAGTGGCCTTTTTGGAGATGCAGCACTGTGATGTGTGGGCATAGTCCTCACTGTGGAAGGCATTCTTGTGCCTGGACCTGGGCTTGGACTCCTCCTAGGTTGGCAGGGTGGTCCTAGGTCTAAAATTGGTCTCTGTGCTGGTCATTGGGGCTGTCCTGGGCCTGCCTAGTCTCCACAAGGGTCGGCAAGATTGTCCTGCACCTGCCTGGTCTCTGTGGAGATTGATGGGTCTGTCCTGGACCTGCCTGGTCTCTGCAGCAGTGGGCAAGAGTGCCCTTATTTATTTATTCCACTGGCCTTTGTGTCTGTTCTATGACAATCCAATGCTGTTTTTTGTTATTCTTGCTTTGTAGTATGTTTTGAAGTGAAGAGATTGGTATTTTCAGCTTTGTTCTTTTTGCTGAAGATCACATTGGCTTCTGTGTGAATTTTAGGATTTTTTTCCCTAGTTTCATGAAAAAGGTCATTGTTATTTTTATGAGGATTGAATTGAATCTGTAGATTGCTCTGGTTATTATGGACATTTTAATAATATTAATCATTCCACTCCATAAATGTAAGATATTCACTGGTTTTTTAATTTTTTAATTTTTTTGTCCTCTTTAATTTCTTTCATCAAAGTTTCTGAAATTTCATTGGAGAATTCTTTCATATTCCAGGGTAAATTTATTGTAAGGTTTTTATTTTATTTTATTTTATTTTATTTTTGTTAGTTATTTTTGAATGGAATTTCTTTTGTGATTTCTCTCTCAGCAGTCACATTATTAGTGTATAAAAATGCTACTCATTTTTGTTATGTAGATTTTATGTAAATTTACTGAATTCATTATCAGTTCTAAGGACTTTTGATGAAGTCTTCAGACTTTTCTGTGTATAAAATCATGTCATCTGAAAACAGGGATAATTTGACTTCCCCCTTTACTATTTGTGTCTTTTATTTTTCTTGCCTAATTGTGTTTTTCTGACCATAATAGAATAAAGCTAAAAATAAAAAACAAAAGAAATTTTAGAAATAGGTGCAAAATAAAGCATTTGGCTAAAAAACACAACATCCCTTCTTGATGCAAATTCTGGCCAGGACCAGTACCACACAGCTATAATCACAGTGACTTGGGAGGCTGAGACAGGAGGATAGCAATTTGGAGGCCAGGCTCAGCAACTTAGCAAGGCCTTAAGAAACTTAGGAATACTCTGTCTCAAAATGAAAAATAAAAAAAATAGAGAGATAGAATAAAATATATATATAACATATATAAATATATATATGTATATATGTGTGTGTATATATATAAATATAAATATATGTGTGTGTGTGTGTGTGTGTGTGTGTGTGTGTGTGTGTATTCACAGCCAGCATCATATCATATATCTAAAGATTTCAGCCTTTCTTTTAAGATCTGGAGCATGATATAAGTATGTCCACCCTCACCACTCTTAACTTTGGTCATGTTTATTTGGGGCCTATGGTCATCCTATACCTGGATGTCCACATCCTTCTCAAGATTGGGGAAGTTTGCAGGTAATATATCTTTGAGCAGATTTTCTGGGTCTTCTCCTTTTCTTCCCTTCAGGTACTCCCAAAACAAAAGTAATTGTTTATTTAATCATGTTCCAATGTTCCCAGAGGCTGACTTCTGTATTAGTTTCTTTCTTTGCATGTGTGAAAGGAGGCAGCATCAGATGTCCTTGGCACCAAACACTGTCTCAGTTCCAGACCTGGTAGTGGAACAGGCCCACATCCAGCCACTCACAGGGGTGGACAGCAACTGGGAACATCAATGTCATGCTCATTCTCAGTCCCATGGGCTGCCACACCTTAGGTCTCAGAGGACAAACACCTTCATTTCTCACTTCTTCAGAGTGACACTCTCATCCCCTTCTGTGCTAAAACACACATCTCCTGTGGCATTGCACAGGCTTGAGTATTGTGGTCACAGTTGTTTTGCTGGGTCAAGTTGAGCTTGTGAGGCATAGTCCTCTGTGTAGTGTGATGGAATGTCTGTGGGGTTCCTAGGGATTGGGATATATTGAGCTTTCTGACCCTTAAGATAGTATGAATTCAGTCAATAGCTCCTTTCTCAAGATGACGTTAAGCTATAGCATCAGGTTGATGGGAAAATAATGTAATTTCTTCTCCAAAGTAAGGCTGGTATGCAGACTCCAAGTTGCTTCCCTACCTGTGCTGCAAGCCTGTGATTACTGTGAAACTTTACAATGCTAGAATTGCTAGCATCTGTGTTGATGAGGTTTGCTGGGACTCTCCCTCTTGCCCTTTCCTCTGCAAAGGAAAGTCTCTCCTTCATGGCTGGAGAACTGAGATAATAGTTGCCTTTGCATCTTATTCCTTTTTATGTAGTGCCATCTCAAGTCTCCAAGTCTTGGTTCCAGTCCCTCCCTTAATGAATTTCAGTGTTCTATCATGGTCTCTCATCTCAAAATACAGCTATCTACCTGTTGATTTCATTCTTCCTTAGAGAGGAGGAGATGAGTGCTGGATACCTCTCTTCGGACATCTTGGAATCTTCCTTCTTATACATTTATGATTTTGTTTAATCCAGCTATTTTGACTGTGCTATTGAGATTAAGGTAGATATCCCTATTTCTAATTTTCCAAGTGGCTAGCTGCTTATTTCACTATCATTTATAATCACTTTTTCCCTCTGACTTGAAATGCTAATACCTCAATGGTAGATAGAATTATGGTTCCCTTACAAATGTCCATGTCCTGATTCCCAGGACCTGTGAATATGTTGAATGACACAACAAAGCAAATTAAAGTTGTAGATGGAATTAAGATTCCTAATCAAATGAATCTGTGCTGTGAAGAGGACCCTGGATTATCCATGTGGGCACAGCAAATTCTATAAATAGAATTATTAAAAGATAGGAGGCAACTACTATGAAGTCCCACAGTATTATGGAAACATTATAGTAGATAATCCTAAGGATTAGACAAAATATAGTGGCGTATAGGTGTACCTGACATTTTTAGAATTTCTAGGACCACAAAAATGACTGATCACAAAAATATTGCACTACTCATGAGAAGCTATGAGACTAGATTAGTAATTTTATCTTTTCATAAAATAATGATTTGCCTTCTACATGAAGGTTGGGAAGGGTAAATTCTCATAATAACAAAAGCATGGTTTTTATAGTTTCTGTAGTGTAAGCAGAGAGATTCTTTCTAAATGGTCTGTCTTTCTCATTTCATCTTTCTGGTGCAGAGAAAATATGAAGTATTAGCCCTGAGAAGAGTGTTGAAAGATTCATAGTGAAGATAGACCTGTAAATTTAGACTTTCATGCATCTACACAGCACCAAAAATGTAACAGTAATAGATAAAAACATTAAGAGAGAAAACCAAAAAGACCTAGTCAGACTCAAACAGATAAATATCCAGGAATAGGAAGAAGAAGAGAAATGCCACAAGCTTTGCTGGACTTTAAATCCAAAAATAAATACTGACAGCTGGAATTCAGTTTTTAAAGACTAACTGGGACAGAAAATATAGCACTCAAGGTGGAGGACTGAAATCACAACACCACTGAAAGCTAGAGCCTATGGGAGAACTCACCTCATAAAAGAAAATAAACAAGAAAAAATTATTATGTCTGCTGCTTTGGCTATAGTACACATGAACCTTCAGGCTTAGACAGGGAGAAAATAGGTGCAGGTCTTTGATAAAACCTAATTTTTCCCTTGGATCCAGGGAATCTGGGCAGAGACAACCAAAAAACCACAAGACAAACAGAGATAAGCACAGAAGTAGAGCCAGAAAAGCAAAATAAAAATTTCAAGTGTATATCCTAATAATGCAATACCATGTCGAGTTAATGACTAAGGTTACATAAAATAGGTAACTTTTAAAAATCTAAATCCCACAGACCAACCCCAGGCCAATGCATGGGAGGAGGCAACCAACTGTGCTGCAGCCCCCATCTACCAACAGGTGGCTGTCCCTGCCTACATCCATCTAGAGTCAACAGCCAGGACCAGGAAGATAATCCCTGAGGTCCCTGAAGGCTCAGTTACACCAGAGGTGAGGTATTGGTAACTTGCAGGGACACTACAAGATTATAGGGTAGAAACTGTAATACCTCAGATCAGCCTTGCTAGAGAGGAAGATACATGAACAACATGAAAAAACAAGGGAAGAAAATGCCCCAAACAAACCAAGACGCTACAACAATAGAATCCATTGACAGCACAGTAGAAAATATCAGAGAAGGAGTTCAGAACGTACATAACTAAAATGATCTGTGAAGCAGAGAATAATATAAGAGAACAAATACAGGCAACCATTGATCACTCCAACAAAGAGATAAGAGAGCAAATACAGGGAGCAAAAGATTACTTTCAGAAAGACATAGAGACTTTGAAAAAGAACCAAGCAGAAATCCTTAAAATGAAGGAAACAACAAACCAAATAAAAAATTCAATAGAAAGCATCACCAACAGACTAGAGAACTTGGAAGACAAAACCTCAGACAATAAAGATAAAATATATAATCTTGGGAATAAAGTTGACCACACAATGAAGATGGTAAAAAACCATGAGCAGAACTACCAGGAATTATGGGATAACATCAAAAGACCGAATCTAAGATTTACTGGGATAGAGGAAGGCACAGAGGTACAAACCAAAGTAATGCAAAATCTCTTCAATGAAATAATATCAGAAAATTTCCCAAACATGAAGAATAAATTGGAAAATCAAATACAAGAGGCTTACAGGACACCGAATGTACAAAACTACAAAAGATCCACACCAAAGTACATTATAATGAAAATGCCTACCACACACAATAAGGATAGAATTTTAAAAGCTGCAAGAGAGAAGGTGCAGATTACATGCAGGGAGAAACCAATTCGGATTTCAGCAGATTTCTCAATCCAGATCCTCAAAGCCAGGCGATCCTGGAACAACATACACCAAGCTCTCAATGAAAATGAGTGCCAACCAAGAATCTTATGTGTAGCAAAATTAAGCTTCAGATTTGATGATGAAAGAAAAATTTTCCATGATAAACAAAAGTTAAAAGAATTTATAGCAAGAAAGCCTGCCCTAGAGCGTGTTCTTGGCACAATATTCCGTGAGCAAGAAATGAAAAACAATAATGAAAATCGGCAAAAGGAGGAACTACACTAAAGGAAAAGCCAACTAAAGGAGAAACCAAGTCAACTTGAAAAGCAAAAATAAATTAAAATGAACAGGAAAACAAGCCACATTTCAATAATAACTCTGAATGTTAATGGTCTAAACTCATCAATTAAAAGACATAGACGGGCTGATTGAATTTTAAAAAGACTCAAATTGTGGAATTCACATGGATGTTGGCTCAGGGCTATGCCTACAATGGAGAAAGGGACTGTGTTAGGAACATCAGCTGAAGATAAAAATTGGTTATTGTGCTATCCAATGAATTTCTTATCCTTATCCTTCTACAGCTATATAAGTTAGGCAATTATTTTTCTTTCTTTCAAAATTTTTTCTTTGTTTCTAGTTTTCTGTAGTTTGGTGATGAGATGACTAGGTATTACTATATTTATTCACCTGTTCATATTTGGTACTTATTCTACTTGATATTCTCTCAAAATCTGTGCTTTTTATCTCATCTTAGTTTTGAAAAATGTCAGATAGTTTTACTTCAAATATTTTTTTCTGCTCTGTTTGGGAAATTTTTAATTAACTTATCATCAAGATCATGGTTTCTTTCTTTGGTCATAATTTAATTAATGGCATCAGAAGGCAGTCTTCCTTTCTTTTTCAGCATGTTTGATTTCTAGAATTTTGTTTCAATTCTTAAAGTTTCCATTTCCCTAACATAGTTTGTAAATTTTTGCATACTGTATACTTTCTTCCCATTAGAGTATTTAACATATTAATCATAATTACTTTAGTTTTTTTTTACTTGGAAATTCAAACATGTATGATATATTTGAGTCTGATTTTTATCTTCAGACTACATTTTAGCATGTCTTCTGGCCTGTCTTGTAATTTTTCATTAAAAGCCAGACATATTTTACTGAATAATAAAAAAATGAGGTAAATAGGCCACTGATAGGAGTATTTATTTTATCTGGTGAGGACTTGTCTGGTGTTTAATGCTTGCTTGCAACTAAAGGTACCAGAGGCTTTAAGTTTTCATCCTATACATTTTTTATCTCACTGAGTTTCCTTAAACACTACTTCAGGAAGAAAGAATATGTGTATTACAACTCTTTCAGCTGTATTTGATTGTTATTATGCCAGATCCTTGCTGCTGTGCAGGTCAGATATGGGACAAAGACGTTTTTTCTAATCTTCTCCAATCTTTAAGTGGGTCTATGTCTGAGGATTATGACTTTCACAAGTGTTTCATCAACATGTACCACCTCCACTGGCACCTTACTCCCATCTCTGACTGAAGTATTCCCAATATTTTTCCTTAAAACTTTGTCCTTAATTGACTTTTTAAAAATTCACAACCTAATCCTATCAGAGACATGAGGGTTTTTTGGAATCTTCAGTAGGAATCTGGTAGGGTATCTGGAAGGAAAACTGTGGAACTGCAAGGGTTTCCCTAAGTCTACAGGACTCCAAGGTTTCCTTAATCTCAAATTAGCCCATATTCTGTCTCCAGCTATTCTTCAAGATTATATATACCAGTTGACAGCTCTATCAGTACATTGTTGGGGTCAAGAAATGTAATTTGATCTTCAAACATTTTTGTTACTGTAAGGATAAGATTGATGACTTTTGATTACTTAATATATCAGAGATGAAACACGAAGTCAGCTTCTTAATTTTAAAAAATGTTTAAAAATCTGTTTAATTTTATTCATTCTTTCCATTTCTATACTCCTTTTCCCTTCTCGAATTTTCTTTCCATTTTATCATCCATTTTATTTGGGAAATGATTTTGTTGAATACAGAAAATCAATGTGACTAATTCTACTTCATGTTTTTAATCTTATTCCTACATATTCTGTAGACTGTTTTTAATTTCTTTATATAGAATAATTTATATAATTTTCATATATTGAGTAGTTTTATATATTAAATAGTTTATAGTTTATCAGATCTACATTGTATTATTTTTACTCATTCTTTCTTAAATAATATTCATAGATTCTATTGGATAATTAAAAATAAATAAATAAAAATAAAATCTAAACCCCTATCTCTCACTCTGCACAAAAGTCAACTCAAAGTGGATCAAGGACTTAGGCATTAGACCAGAGACTCTGAGCCTACTAGAAGAAAAAGTAGGCCCAACTCTCATGACAGCTTAGGAACTGAATTCCTCAACAAGATTCCTAAAGCACAAGAAATAAAATCAAGAATCAATAAATTGAATAGCATCAAACTAAAAAGCTTCTTCACAGCAAAGGAAACAGTCAGGAACATGAAGAGAGAGCCTACAGAATGAGAGAAAATCTTTACCACTGGCACCTCAGACAGAGCATTAATTTGCAGGATATACAAAAAACTAAAAAAAACTTAACACACACACACACACACACACAAAACCCCACAAATAACCTAATCAATAAATTGGCTAAGGAACTGAACAGGCACTTTACAGAAGAAGAAATAAGATTGGTCAACAAATATATGAAAAAATATTCAACATCTTTAGCAATTAGAGAAATGCAAATCAAAACTACACTGAGATTCCATCTCACCTCAGTCAGAATGACAATTATCAAGAATATAAGCAACAATAAATGTTGGCAAGGATGTGGGGGAAAAGGTACACTCATACATTGCTGGTGGGATTGCAAATTGGTGCAACCACTCTGGAAAGCAGTATGGAGATTCCTCAGAAAACTTGGAATGGAACCACCATTTGACCCAGTTATCCCACTCCTCAGTTTATACACAAAGGGCTTAAAATCAGCATACAGTGACATAGCCACTTCAATGTTTATAGCAGTTCAATTCACAATAGCCAAGCTATGGAACCAACCTAGGTGCTCTTCAACAGGTGAATGGATAAAGAAAATGTGGTATACATACACAATGGAATATTACTGAGCCATAAAGAATAAGAATACAATTATGGTATTTGTCAGTAAATGAATAGAACTGTAGAATATCATACTAAATGAAATAAGTCAGTCCTAAAATCCAAAGGCTAAATATTCACTCAGATATGTGGATGTTAACCCACAACAAGGGAGGGGAAGATTAGAAATTCACTGGACTAGACAAAGGGGAATGAAAGGAATGGAGAGGGGATGAGAATAGGAAAGACTGTAGAATGAATCAGACATGTCTTTCCTATCCTCATATATGAATACACCACAATAATGGGATCCTAATTGGAACAAGTTATACTTATTCTATATATGTATAATATTTCAAAATATACTCTACTGTCATGTAAAAAAAATTTTAAATAAATATAAAAAAATAAAACTCTAATGTGGGGTGAAAAAAATTGCAGAATGACACTATAGAAACAATTTACATAAAGTTTTAAGTGTAAAATGCTTATATAACATTACTTATGTATACATATATATGTAATCATATGTATAATGTCATACATTTTGTTTAACAACAGGATACATTCTCAGAGAGGCATTGTTAAACAATTTCATCATTGTGCTAACATCATAGATTGTGGTCATACAAACCTAGATGGCATAACCTCCTACACACCCAGGCAAAAGGGTATAGCCCAGTGCTCTTAGTCTACAATCCTATACAGCATATTCCCATGCTTAATACTGTAGGCAGTTGTTACACAATGGTAAGTATCTGCGTATCTAAACATATCTAAATATAAAAAGGTACAGTAAAAATATGATCTAAAGATTTTAAAAATTGGTATTCCACATACAGCATTTACCATACTTCTGCAAGTTGCTCTGCGTGAGTCATTGAGGGGCGAGTAAATGTGAAGCCTAGGATATTACCGTCCACTACTATAGACTTTATAAATGCTGTACATTTAGGCTATACTAAATTTATTCTATCAATAATAAATTCAACCTTACTATATCTTTTTTTTTACTTTATAAACTTCTAAAAATTTTTAACTTTTTTACTCTTTTGTAATATTTAGGTTAAATCACAAAGATATTGCACAGCTCCACAAAAATAACTTGTTTGCATCCTTATTCTATAAGTTTTTCCTATTTTTCTAATTTATTTTATTTCTAAACTATTTTGTTTAAAAGTACACACATTAACCTAGGTCTACCCAGGGTCAGGATCATCCGTATATCAATTTCCTCCATCTCTACATCTTGTCCCACTGGAAATTCTTCAATTACACAAATAGAGCTGTTGTCTCCTATGAGAACAATGTCTCCTCTGTAATACCTCCTGAAGAACTTGCCTAAGGATCTTCCTGAGGAGGTATTGCTCTTTCTAAAAATATATCCACAGTTCTTTGCTTGATTTGTTTCTTTTTTTTCCAATCATAAATTGTCTTGTGAGAAGATAATGCACCATGAACATAGCTCTCTATCAATGAGACCGTTTTGGTGTTGGGTGCAGGTTTTCAAACTCATTGAGATCTGCAAAACCTTCTGCTAATCCTTTCACTGCGAATTTTCTTGGGGGTTCTTTTTGTCTTCTCTAACCATTTCCTTTTCTCTTTCCTCTTTTTCAGCTATGTGTTCGCTAGGCAATAGGGATTGTTCAGTACCATTGTGATTTTATGGGACCATCATTGTAAATGTGATGCATTTGGCTGTATTACATAGAACCACATAAACATATCAGTTTGGAGATAATAAACATTTTAGAAGCTGAGTGTCCTTACGAAGATGACTAAGGATTATTTCTGTGTACACAACCTTCCAGGGCAGGTAAATGCACCTTGCTTCATGAGGTTCCTCCAACAATGCAGACCAGCAGGGTAGCTCTGGCTTCTTAACATGTGCATTCCAAAATTGTTTCAGTTACCACATTTCCAGCCAGTGGGGAGGAGGAAAAGCTAGAGGGCAAGCATCTTTAAGGAATTTACCTGGAAGTTGCATCATCACTTCAACTGACTTGCAACTGTCCCTAGTTTAGTCATGCCTTGCTGCATGAGAGGCTTGGAAATGTGGTTATTTATGTGGCCACGTGCCTAGGTAGAACGCACTGGTACAGTAAAGAAGGTACTGGGACTTCATCCACTATCTCTGACACAACAGTAAAAATATAATGGGAAAAAACAAAGTGGTTATCTCTAGGGAAAAAGAGAAGGAAAAGAAGCTTTAAATATAAAATTTTAAAAATAATGAATACATATCTGCTAAATTGTTAGAATTTCCTAAATCTGGGTAGTAAATATGAAAGTATTCATTATTTTATTCTCTATAGTTTTTTATAAGTTTGAAATGTGTACTAATATAAGTAAACAAATAGACTTTGAGGCCAATGCATATTAAAAGCATTTTAAATATTTTTAAAATGCTGAAATTCAGCTAAACTCTAGGTTCTTCTAAGATCCTTAATGTGCTAAGGCACCTTATCCTTTTCTGTGAATCTGATAAGGCTGAACCCACCCTAAGGCCACTCACCTAGTCTACACCTCAGATATCCCAGCCACATGCCTTAATGTGAGAGAACAATTCCTTTTTTTTTTTTTTCAGTACCAGAGATTGAACCCAGTGTCCCTCTACCACTGAGCCACATTCCCAGTAGTACCACCACCCCTTTTTAAATTTTGAGATAGAGTCTCAGCTAAATTGTCCAGGTTGGCTTTGAACTTGTGATCCTCCTCCTCTTCCTCTGGGATTATGGATGTGTGCACCACACTTGGCTCTTGAAAGCCAGTTCTTTAAAGAGGCTATATGAAAGGAGGATTAGAGGTAGACAGCTAGGAGGATCTAAGAAAAGAATCTGTCCAGTCATATGACTTACTGATAGGGGACAACCCAATCATTCAAAGTAAATACACACATAATTTTCCCTATGTCCAATTCATAAATTTTAATTAAAAATAAAGATTTGTATAGCCTGATTGTCAGTACTGGGTTTTTAACAAGAAGTCAATAAGTTGACAAAAAATACACCTGCTTAATTTACTATGTTGTAATCAATAAAAATGCAAACTGTTAAAACAGCTGCAAATTTTAATCTGAAAACATTTATTTAAATTACAAAAATTAAAATAAGCAGGTGAGGTAAGACTGTTTAATAAACCAACAGAATCTGTGTTAAGCACTAGTCCACAAACAATTGCCCAAACTTAGGAATTGAGCATATTATCTGTGCAACTAGGAATTGAGCATAATATCTGTGCAACTAGGCATATTACTGAATATGATATGATTGTGTATTTTTTAACAAATATTAGACAAGTAGACCATATATTTAGTATCTATATGCTTCAGTAGTTCTATTTATTTCATTTTCCTTCATTTTACATAGGAATACATATGGCTGTATTTCAATGACAAACTCCACATAAATAAATCATTAAGACTCTGGACCCACGTGCATTCAGCATGCACAAGGCCATGGGTTCAATTCCCAACACCAAAAAGAAAAAGGAAAAAAAATGTTGCTGGTCTCAATAAAAGTTGATTTTTGCAAGAAAAGGATAAAAATTCTTACTTCACTTATAATTCTTACTTTTTGTACTGAGTAGTTAATGTGGTATCTTAAGTGTAATGAGTAATTTAATGCAAATAGTATATTAAACATCTTATTAATTATGTAGCTCTTGATTGCTTAGAACAGTTCTGCTCAAATTTCTGAGGACTGATACTCATGCAAAAACTGTTAGTGATATGTAGTTTAGTGAGTTCAGAATCAAGAATATACCTTTGGAATCTTTTATAGCATTTGACAATAAATTTTTGTCTACAAACTAATTTTTTAAAATTACATTTATTATCTTCCCTGGCAGTCCATTTCTATTGTATTTCTATTGGTCCACAAGTGCTTGAAAATTTAAAAACCTGATTGTTGCTGGGAAAGGTGGTGCATGCCTACCATCCCAGCAACTCAGGAGACTGTGGCAGGAACATTACACTTCCAGGCCAGACTCAGCAATTCATCAAGACCCTGTCTCAATATAAAATAAAAAATAAAAAGGACTGGGAATGTAGCTCAGTACAAACTACAACAACAACAAAAAACACACCTTGTCCCCACAGATAATTTGAGAAACAGCCAAGAAAATCCAATAACTATGAACTAAGAGCCTTAAAATTCCTAGACTGTTTTATTTAATATAACTAGAAAAATAATGATAGACAATGTGTATAATATATTTATTTAGCATGTAATAGTTCACTGAGCTTCTAATTCTGGCAGGAAGGGATCATTATCCCCATGCTATAGATAAGAAAACTGAAACTTAGGTGAGTGAGTGATCTGGCCAAAGCCATTCATTTACTAGACAGCACAGCTGTAAGTGGAACATGAATCTTATAATGCTAAACCAGTATTCTTTCCACTACCTCATGCACAAGAGTGAAATATATGCTGGTTTGATAGGAAAATTGAAACCATGATTGTATCACTCAACTTTGAAATGAGGTTATTCATGCCTTTAAATTCAATTGAAGTTGAATGTTTGCGGGGATACAGAGAAACAAAAGAACCCATTCAGATCTGAACTTTGTCTTTTAGATGAGAGTCTTGAATCACAAAGAATCTCAGAGCTTTGCTTTCGTTGTCTACACAGACTCAAGAGTAATAAAATTTTAATATGTTTGAAATTTAAATTAAATCAAAATTTTAGTTCTTCAGTTCCACTGGTCACATCTCAATAGGCACATATAGCTGGTGTTTATTACACTTGACAACATAACTATAGAACATTTCCATCGCTGAAGAAAATTCTATTGGATGGTGCTATTACAGTTTCTCCAGTCCCATGTGGACTCTTCCCTTTGAAGAATTTAAAGTGAAAAAAAAAGAAAAGAAAAGAAAAGAAAATCAGGAGTCTTCTACAATAAGAAAAACCTAGTTACATGTACCTAATAATTATTTTCAAAGCCAAAGCTTCATACACAATAGCTAGTCAAGTAAGGAAGTGAAAAGAACTCTATCCTAGATTTTATAGAGATGGATTATCATAAAACAGGCATTGGAATAAAGTCCAAAGTCTAATATTGAGAGAGAAAATTAGTAAGAAGGTAAAAAAATGTTAATAGCACATCTTGCTTTTATAATTCAAAAAAAATATGTAGGCAATGGCAACAAAGGGAAAATAAAAGTAATAATCTCTGCATCTCTGAGAGCGCAAAGCAATGCCAGCATAGCAGATCAGAAAATTATGCTGAATAACATACAATGCTATTAGAATTATGGTGAAGTTACCTTATCATTTGATAATAGAAATTAAAATGCAGAGTAGAAAATCTAAAATAATAGGGCAAAATGAATCTTTTACAGCAAGCAAATCAACTGTGATTTAAAGTCCAGAAAATAGAACATGTTTTTAGATACATTTCTGAAGAAAGACATATGGTCAGCATCTTGAGGCCTATTTCCTAGCCAGCTGCCATGTTCAAATCCCAAGGTGCATTTCAGGCAAAAGCACTCTATTGTGTTTACTATTTTGTTTCTCACTCTGATAAAATAATCTGGACTCACACAAAACCCTCAAGGACTATTTTTACCCCTTTATCTTAAGACCTATATCAAAGTTAGGCCAACATCTGGTCCACATAGCTTCCCAAGATAACGGAGGCCTAAAAACTCATCCAGCTCCCACCTTACTACTCCACTGACCTGACAGGAAGAAAGGTAGGCACAAAGAAGGGCCAGGAGGTAGAAAATGCAGAAGAGAGCTGGGAGAAGGTGGGCTCCAGTCCAGTGCTATTTATATCCTTGACCCATAGGCAAGCTCCTCATCAAGGGCACAGGGAGAGGAGAAAAGGATTTGTTTAAATCACTAATAAAGACAAAATAAATTTACTCCCAAAATATCATCTCTGAAATCAATTCAAATAACCATGGATCATCCATATTCTAAGAAGGTTTTGTGAACAGCTTATTTGATTCTTGCCAACAGGAAGAATTCGTTGGAAATCTAAAGATAGGTGGCAAAGCTGGCAGATGTGATCACTAGTGCTCACGAGTGCCTGCAGGAAGCAGAGGTGTGGAAGCTTGAAGCACAGGCTCCAGAAACAGGTGGATCCTGTGTTCAGATCGGGTCTGGGCCTCTCCCTGCTCTACAGGAGGAATTGATAGCAACCGATCAGATATATCACATTATCTGCAATTTATCTAGGGATAGAGATATATACCAGGCAGAAAGGAAGAGATATACAATGAGAACAAATAAAAAGGATTTTTATAAAATTCATAATTGCCACTGTTGGGATACAATGGAAAAGGAATAAAAAAGCCAAAGTTAATCAACTGTTAGTAAAAAATAACAGTTATACATACTCATTACCAAATTATTCCAAGAATGAGAAGGGTAATGAAAAAAATCAAGTTGGCTATAGACTAACATCTGAAGGCAATTGAATCTAACTGCAAAAATGTAAGATCTGATCTGTGTAGATTAGCATTAGCAGGGGGCTCAATGCAAATGTTTTCAAAGATCAAGACAGAAAATATAAGCATATAAGTAGTAGAGAATGGTACAGCCTGCAGAGAACGAGAGTATTCAAATTCTAAAATGTTTAAAAACCATGTGTGCTGCACAAGACAAATCTGCAGGCAGAATTTGACCTGAGGGATATAATTTTGGAACTTCTTTATACAAAGCAATGACAAACTCCCATCTACAGACTAGCTATGTAAAACATGGAACAAAGGAAAAGATCCCATCAACCCAATCTAATTCGCTTTGTACCACAAGTGGGTGAGGATCTAGGAAAATAAATGCTGCCTACCTTTTTTTAAAAAAATTGGTGTTGTTAAAAATCATGGTTGCTATTCATCCCACACCCTGCCCCCTCTTACATTAACTTCAGAGAAAAATGAAGAAAAGAGGCATTACAAATACACAGTAGGAAAAGGTATGAAGAGAAGAATATGGAGCCATCATAAAAATATTCAAAACCTGGAACAAAGCTAAAAGGGAACTTTTAGAAACAGGAAGAAATCCTACAATGATGGGGGTGAATACATTCCAATGATATGACAGGAAGAAAGGTAAGCACAAAGGAGGAGCCAGGGGAGTAGAAGATGCAGAAAAGAGCTGAGAGATGGGCTCCAATCCAGTGCTGTTTTTATCCTTGACCTATATGCAAGTTCCTCTTCTTTGAGGGCACAGGAAGAAAGGAGGAGAACAAGAGAGAAGATTTTTTTTTCCTCTCCCATTATACCTCTGGGATATAAGATAAGATATATAAGACTATATTAAAACTTTTATGTTAATCAGCTCTTTTACTATGACAAAATACCTGAGAAAATCAACTTAAAAAGAGAAAAGGTATATTTTGGTTCATGACTTCAGAAGTTTCATTTCTGGTTACTTGGCCCTGCTGCTTTGGGCCTGTGGCAGCACAGTATTTTATGACGGGCAGTATGTGACTGATTAGGCCTATTGACCTCAAGGTAGTTGGGAAGCAAAAACAGGAGACAGGAAAGGGCCAAGGGCCCTTAATATCCTCTCCAAGGGGATGCCCCCAATGACCTAACTCCTTTCTACTAGGCCCCATCTCCTAAAGATTTCAACCTCTTAATAGACTGGGAACCAAGTCTTCAACACAAGGGTCTTTGGAGGACATTCAAGATCCAAACTATAACACATTTGTAGGAGAATTAAAGGAAACTGAGGGAGCAAGGGGTTTTTGGTCTTTTCACTTTTGTACCTTTAGATCATTTAATCCACGGGCTTTTAGAGTTTTGTCACTTGGACTTGGGGGTCTTTTTTGGACCTTTGAGACTTGGGAGCTATTTTGTATCTTTGGAACTGAAGAATGCTATTTTCTTAAAGATACAAGGATGAAAAAAGTAGAGAACTAATTGTTCAGGATTGATTCTGAACCTTAGACTCAATTAGGTTTAACTCAAAGAAGTAAGGATAGCTGAATGTGACTTTCTGAATTCTTACTGCAGGTACTTCTTTTGGCTGCTCAGCATTTGAGCCCTTTCCTGGATTTGGGGAATTCTATTATTTATAAATCTTGATGGAAGAACATGCCTCCTTGCTCAATGTAAAAGCTGGGTAGTCTCCTTTGTACTGTCCTTTACAGATAGGATAAAATGTACCAGGCTTCACTTGTTCAGGAGTTAGTAATACAAGGAGGCAGGGACTGTGCAGCATATAACCCAGAAGCCTCAGCGGTAGTAGTCCTGCAACCATATCTAATATTTCATATCAGTGTTGACAGCTATTCAAGATGCAATGTCTGGGCAGTGGTGACTTCATGGGTCTAGCTTGGCTTCAGAGTTCAAATTTAGTTATCCGTGTAGCTTCCAGGCTAGGGTCTCCATTGTCCTTCTAGAGATTCTGAGAACTAGTCAATATCTTTTACTAAATTCTGTTTCAGCTTATGCTTAGCAGAACTGATGTCTATCGGTTAAAAACAAAAATCTTAATTGAGAAAGCTCTGAGGTCCAACCCACCAGGAAAGTAAAGAAAGAGTTCAACATACAAGCTCTGTGAAGAAACAAAGACTCTGCCCTTGTGCTGTATATACTATTGGGGATCTCAACAGGGTGCCATTACGGAGAGTGAAAAATCAAAGCGTTATGGCCACTTAAACCAAAACTACTCTGAGTTCCCCTCTGATTTTCTTCCTGCTAAATCTAATGACCTCTGTCCACTTCTCAAGCTTAACCTTTCTGCCATATTTGACATTGGAAAACATCTTGAGGGCAAGATTGAGCAGGATCGTCTTTTTATTAGCACATTGCATTTTGCCTAATAAATGGTACTCAATGAGATTCCAATGAATAAATGAATTAATGCATTTGTATTTTTAATTATGACTAAAGAAGAAAGCTTAATTGAATAAAGCACACAGGAAATATTGGTTGAATAATGAAAAAGTGACAATAATCCAATTGAGTGCTATGAGCCTATTTTAATTATAGTGATTAATAATAGCATATAAGCAAATCATATTGACTAATGCATACAAATAAGACAAGTAATTGTCTTATAACTTAACCACATCAATGGGATTGACCTGTTTGTTAACATTTTGATTAATCTATTAAATTAGAGGATAAAAAGATAATGAAGGAGCTACAGAAACTACATGTAGCTGTCAATAGCGCAAGGAACCCTGACAGTCCTGTGTATATTCAGTTAACTGTACTGGTCTTTATCTCGACAACATTAAAAGTCCCCTTGCTGGTTTAACAACATCATCTCACTTTTTTGTACCTTCAAAGTTCAGCAGCTTAATGGTTACAATACCTAGACCAAAATCTGAAATTATAAAAGTGAGTTTCACCTGGGCAAAACTGACACAGCTCTGTAGGAGATTTATATTTAAATATTTATACCAAAATCAAACATGCTTCAAACTGGTCAGATGGCTATCTCACAGACATTGCTTGATTAGGAATAGGGGTCACAGAACTTCAGCTGGTGGACCAAATCCAGCCCATCATCTGTTTTTATAAATACAGTTTTATTGGAACACAGCTGCGCCCATCTGTAACATCTATGGCTGCTTTTGCTCTACAAAGGTGGAGTTGAATAGCTGAGAAACAGTATGGCCCACAAAGAGCTGAAAATATTTAGTATGCCTCTTTACATAAAAAGTTTGCTGACCCCTAGCCAAGCAGATACAGAGAAAGCAGAAAGGTCTAATTTAGATGGCTAGACTTGTACAAAAAGGTCCTGAAAATGAACCGGGCGCAGTAGCGCAAGCCTGTAATCCCAGCACTCAGGGAGGCTGAGACAGGAGACTCATGAGTTCAAAGCCAGCCTTAGCAACAGCGAGGCGCTAAGCAACTCCGTGAGACCCTGTCACTACATAAAACACAAAATAGGGCTGGGGATGTGGCTCAGTGGTCGAGTGCCCCTGAGTTCAATCCCCAGTGCCAAAAAAAAGAAAAAAAAAAAAGGTCCTGAAAATGGAAATTCTTTTGTTCCTTCTTTCCCACTCTCAAAGTCTCCCTTATCTTCCTGCCCTCCTAACAATTTCACCATAATCAAGGCTTGTGATGAACAGCTTATGGTAATTAAACTTTATGATTGACAACCTATAGCATGTTGAAATTCCATATCCACTTGTAACTTATCCCAATTCTTTTTCCTAAAATCTCACATGGTTCTCCTTTTCTCTTGATAACTTTTCTTCTGACAATCCATGGTTGACCTGTTTCTCTGCTCTTCTTTTTTCCACAACACTGTACCTGATCTAAGCACTATTTTCTTCCAGCTCCAAACTTGTCTATGCATCATTTATCTACTTCCATAGCTTTCACCATCATTCTTTACAACTAATTCCCTCTTGCTTTAACTTTTTTAAAACCCCATACTTGCATTTCTAAATACTGTACGTCTTCATGTGGGCTTGCTATGTTCCTACTCACACTTGTCTGGTTTGACATCTAAATTGTTATCTCTGCCCACAAAAACAAATCATAAAATGCATACTAAAATAGCTCAACTATTCATTGTTTACATTCCTAACTCTCTTAATTGTATTACTCCCCCAATGGCTGCTACAGCCAGAAACGAGGGAAACTTTCAACATCTACATTCAACCTAACTTAAAATTCTGAATATTTTTGAGTTTACAAAAGATTTAGAAATTGTCTCTGCCATGTCATTTCCAATACTCTATTTTAAATCCTTATCACTGAATACTTTTAAAATACCTGAAATCCGTGTTATTTTCTTAGTTGGTTATTTCTCTACTTTAGTCCTCGTATTGTCCCCAGAGTTATCTTCCTATAACACAAATCTGATCATTAGACATTACTCCTCAAAAATCTTCAAGACCTACAAAGCAAAAATGTTACGAGTGGCATTTAAAGTTAATTATGCCTAAGCTCCCTGTTCAGATTTTTTTCCACTAAACCCCATCATGAAACTGCAACTCTAATAAATTGGATTGTTTTCTGTTTTCCAACACATCTGTGGCAGAAGAGTTATTTTCCCCACCCACACCACCATGCTGTCCATCCTATGATGCACTGGAGGGATAATAAATAGTTACAGTTTGGCAGAAGATTAGACCTTGCTTTGCTGAGAAGCTCATGCAAGCTGACTGGCTTTTGAAAAGGAGACTTGAGCAGCATAGTTAGAAAAGCTTCTGAGGATATTCTCAGCAAGAACCAAAAGGAATAAAACAGTTTATGTGAGGAAAAACTTTGCAGACAAAATAGAGTTTGAGGCTTTATTTTATTTTATTTTTTATGACTCCTTCCTCTGTTTTCCCCTTGGTAAACCTTTATATAAGTCTGTATTTCTCAGCAATACTCTCATAGTCAGATTTACTTAAGGGCTAAAATTGAATGGTCTGGCCCAAAGGTGTATAGGAAGTGAATTTAAGAATTGGATTCCATTTAACTATGTATATGTTTGCTTCCACCTTTATATTGTAAATTTCCTCAAAAGTATGATCATATTTCATAGTAACTGATCTCTGTTTATGTAAATGATTTGAATTCTACCCCGCTTTATCCTGTATTTCTCCTATTATTGCTGTCTCTCAGTTCTATTCTCCCAATCCCTCACAGTACAACCAGCTGGACAAATGAGTTGGCACCCTTCCCCAATCTTACCTCTTGTATAATTCTAACACTGTCACCAGCATAGCACATGCTCAGAAGGGCTCCTTGAGCCTATTCATTCATTCCCTGATCAGAAATCTAATCTATGCTAATTAAGACTCTTTAGGGAACAGTTATTCCGTTAGACTTCTCTCCTGCTAACAAAAACAAAACAAAACTGTTGTTGGACATGGCCCCTCCACCCATTAAATAGTAGTAGATATGACACATTCTAATGAGGCTCATTCTATTCTATCTTTAAAACTCTCTCTCCCACAGCCGTCAATTAGTATATGCAATGGCTTTTAAAAAGAAAATCATTCCAGGGACTGTTCTTACGATACTAGTTAACAAGAAAGACAAAAATCCTTGCTCTTGTTGTTACATCCAGTACAGTGAGCAAACAAATAGAACAAGAAATTATGAGGTAACAATGAAGCTATGGGGAAAAATAATAAAGCAGGGTGCTGTGGCAGAATGACTATTTTAGATTTATTTGTGTACATTATAGAAGTGAGGCAACTTAGTTCTTCTGAGATACTCCATCTGTGACCTGAATGACAAGGAGGTTGTTATGGAAATATCTGAGGAAAGAGCATTCCCAGCTGAGGGAACAGCAATTTTAGTGGCTCTAAAGCAGCAATGAATTCGGCATGTTCAGGAAACAGAAAGAAAGGCGATATAAGAGGGAAAAGGTTTGAAAAGATGAAGTGAATGCAAGCACGGGATAGAGCACTCGAGGACTTCTAAACAGGGTAAGGAGTATTGGTTTCCTTTCAAGTGAGACAGGAATTATTTGGAAGTTTTTATGCACAAGAGTGATGTGTTTGGTTTACATTTTATAATGACTCTGGCTGCCGTGTAGAGATTAAATTATAAGAGAGCAAGAGAGAAATTAGGGTGAACAGCTGGGAGGCTCTTGAAGAAATCTAAGAATGAGAAGATGGTGGCTTGGACCAGGGTGGTGTAGCAGTGAAAGGGGACAGGTGTGAAAATGTGTTGAAAGAAGGAAGAAATGGATGGACAGATGCAGAGGTAGGGTGGCAGAGACAGGGAGGCAAAGAAAAGAATTAACATGACTTCTAGGTGTTTGGTTTAAACAAAATAAGATGGTAAAGACTGGGAGAGGAGCATATTGGGAGTGGGAAGACAATCAGAATTTTGGTTTTGGTCACATAAAATTTAAATGGTTTCTAATATATAGGAGGAAATATTATAGTAGCTGATATACATATTTGGAGCTGTGCTAGGACCAGACATGTCTTATAGTGTTGGGATTAAATGAAGAGTTTAATTTAATTTAGTTTACATTCAGGGAAAGAGTGTTGAGGAGAGAAAAGAAAAGGAAAAAAGGGGAGGGAAGAGGGTCTACAGTTATTTAGAGGTCAGCAGAGATGCCTCTGAGCTATGAGGAGATGCCAAGCCCAAACTCTTCTCCACTGAGCTAGACTGCTACATCCATTGCCATTTCGTGATCACTCCCAAACAGCCAGCAAAAATCTCCTTTTCCTATGTTACTCAGAATTTGCCTGAGAGCCACTGGTCCAATGTGCTTATTTGTCTTAAGAAAACAAATGTTTCTAACCACTTCCCTCTTTTGACTGGTACTTCTCGTCTAGCGAACCACCCACCAGTCATTTTTGAACTCAGCGTACTGTCAGCATCTGCATATTCATGCTTTTCTCTGATGGCAAAAATCTTGCTGAGCCTTTTGTTTTGGGGAGATGTATGTATTTTCTTTTTGTTTCTAGCATTTTATGTCTGATTAAATTCTATCTCAGTAACTGAAGTGCTTGAGAAGAGTGTTTTAGATAGAAAACCTAGGCACTCAGCTTAGTGTTTACCACTAGCCATTAGTGTGAAACTCATTTGCCTTGCATCTAAAATGTATGTCAAAAGTTCTGAAAAAAAATTTTTAAGTGTATGAAGGCATTCATACATGCATATGAGATGTGCCCAAAGGCTATAGGTTGTGTCAGATCTCTTTATCATCTGGAGTCTTGTCCACCAATAATGTTTTTTCTTCTCTGAAATTAGTTAAGAATTTTGTGTGGAAAAAAAAAGCCACTAGTATTAATCTCTTCATCCTTCTCTCTCCTTCCCAAGTCCTTTCTCTCAATGAAGTCATTGCTAAAACCTTTGTCTACATACAGTTGGTACTTAATAATTGTGCAGCAGTGAGACTTTTTGGCACAAATCCTTTACCACTCTAGGTATCCCCAAAAGGAACAGTTGCCCTGAAGTTGCCGTTTTACTCAGGGCCGTGCTGCTGGAGCAAAGTGTCTCACTCTCTCCTCATTCTCCTCCAGGAACGTGGCTTCTAAAAGGCAGTGTGCAAAACAAAACAATGGTGATCAAGCAGAGAGTAGAAGACGTCACACTTATATCCATTTTGTGTTTAAAAATATGAGAAGAGCTGGGCATGGTAGTGCACGCCTATAATCCCAGCAATTTGGGAGGCTGAGGCAGGAGGATTGCAAGTTTGAGGCCAGCCTCAGCAACTTGGCAAGGCCCTAAGCAACTTAATGAGACACTGTCTAGAAAAAGAAGGGGGTGGGGCTGGGGCTATGGTTCAATGGTTAAGTGCCCTTGGGTTCAATCCCTGGTACCAAAAAATAAATAAATAGAGTGATACTTTTCTAATACTACTTAATGTACTAATACTGCTGTCTTTACTTGCTTCCATATTCAAACACGTAGACAAGTCCCAGTAGGGCTTGGCAATGAAACTCTCATAAATTCAGTCCTTTTCCATGAACTCTGTTGTACCACAGTTTATGTGCTATAGGATGTTGTCAATGTAGTTGGTTTTCAAAAACAAGATCTTTAACATAATAACAGAGTCTTTGCAATAAGACAAGGGCTAACCGTGAAGATCTTCTTACTGGGGGCTGGGATTATGGCGCAGTGGTAGCGTGCTCGCCTAGCACGCATAAGGCACTGGGTTCGATCCTCAGCACCACATAAAAATAAAATAAAGATATTCTGTCACCTACAACTAAAAAATAAACATTTTTTTAAAAAAAAGATCTTCTTATTGTATAATGGCCATTCACTATTGGTCTTATGGAAAGAATTCTCAAAGTAAAAGCTAGGTAACACTTATCTTTTTAATCAATTGACAAATGTTTCCAGTGTGCAGACCTTTTCTATGAATATAAGTGATAGTTAGATTAAAAAAAAACACCACCTTTTCCTTCAAGATAAAGGTAATATTTCTAATAATGAAGGAGAAAGTGACTACTCTTCAGGATATTTGTGCTACAGAAAGAGCATTTTAAAAATAGATACTTGGAAACGTTCCATTATTATGTAATTTTGTTACTGAAAACAATTTAAATGTAAAAACTCTTAATATCTGCCCCTTTAAAAACATAGAAATAGAGTTTTAAAAGTGTTTCTAGAAATCTTTCAAGGAAGTAATTTCAGTGTGCTTTGAAAATATTGCTTTAAAACACAAAAATTTCTGAAAGTTTGCAAGTACAACTGATATTGAGAGTGGTTTATATTTGCTAGCTGAATTTCAATGAAACCCTTTGCGTAAATGGGGATGAGATTGAAAAATGAGTGTCATGCTTTAGTAAGCACAACCAATGGTACACTTCTTCCATCTGGCTGTACTTCTTTTTGTGAGATCTTAAAACAGACATGGGAATACACTGCACTTACAACCAGACCGCTGTGCATTATATCACAAGGTTTTAAACCCAGATTTTTAAACTGATGAGTCATTTTTAACCAAATTGCTCTCATCAGAACAAAAAGGTCATTAAACTGATAAAATGAAACAATTTAAAGATTATTATTTAAACTTTATCTCATCATCCTTAGCCTTTACTTTTATGTTTGTATTATAAGGTATAGATTATAGTAAAGCATTATTAAATATAGGATTCATAATTATGTAATCATTACACTTGAGGAATGTTCACAAGGTTTTATTTAGGGGTACATGAGCAAAAAGAAATTTGAAGATCACTGTTTTAGTAGAACCAATGCCTTGAATTCTTTTTTTTTAAATTTTTTATAACTTTTTTTTTTACTTATTTGTACATGGTGCTGAGGATCGAACCCAGTGCCTTACCCGCACTAGGTGAGTGCTCTACCACTGAGCCACAACCCCAGCCCCTCGAATTCTTATTTACTTTTTTCATCTTTGGAAGTACAAGTCCCTCTTGTCATTCATTACACTTGCTCTTCCATTTCCATACTGCTCTATAATCTAAACTGACTGAATCCCCATTCCCAAATCAACCTTTCCACTCTACCTTCAAAAAGTTCTGGGTCTGGGATCAATAAACTTTCATTTGTTCTGATCTCCATAGATGTTTCCCATGATTCACACCTTCTGGCATGGAGATCATCGTGTGTCCCCTTCCTTGAATCTAAACTGGCCCTGCAACTCACTTTAAGAAAGAGAATGCAGCAAAAGTAATACTGTGCCAATTCTAGGTCTAAGCCTCGAGAAGTCCTGGCAGCTTCTACTTTTGCACTCTGGGGAATCCTGAACTGCTATATAAAAATTCCAGCTGCAGTTCAGGAAAGTTCATGTGAGGAGGGAGAAACCCTGAGAAAGGAGGGGAAAACAGTGTGTGTGTGTGTGTGTGTGTGTGTGTGTGTGTGTGTGAGAGAGAGAGAGAGAGAGAAAGACCAACTTAGCCCTGCTGGCTAAACCCAGCTTTCCTCCAGCCACCTCCACAAGGGCACCACATATAGAAATGAGTCACCTTGAATGTTGAAAGCTCCAGCCCAGTCAAAGCTCCAGATAATGTCAGTCCCATCTGGCATTCTGTGAATCAGAAGAATCACCCAGCTGGACCCAGTCAATCTATGGTATTTTAAAAGATAATAAAATTGTTAAGACATTCAGTTTTGGTGTGGTTTATTGAAAATCAATAAGTAACAAAAACCTTGTATTACATATTCAATCTTTTGGGAAGTTCCACTCTCGGCTTTTGACTGTAAACTAACTTTGACTGGAGAACAACATTTTATCTCCAGCCCTCTTAAGTGAAATCTCCTTTTTTCCTCACAGGCCACCTATTACAGTGAAGAGAGGTTTTCTCCTTGCTTCTCATTGTCTTCTTGCAGAGAACTCTGCACTTTTGAAGTTCACATCACCTGACTCCCTTCCTTCCTTCCTTTCTTCCTTCCTTCCTTCCTTCCTTCCTTCTTTCCTTCCTTCCTTCCTTCCTTCCTTCCTTCTCTCCTTCCTTCCTACCAGGGATTGAACTCAGGGGCACTCGACCACTGAGCCACATCCCCAGCCCTATTTTGTGTTTATGTAGAGACAGGGTCTCACTGAGTTGCTTTAGCGCCTCGCCCTTGCAGAGGCTGGCTTTGAACTCGCGATTCTCCTGTCTCAGCCTCCCAAAGTGCTGGGATTATAGGCATGAGCCACTGCTCCCAGTTTACCTCCCTTAATCTCGTTCTTTTTTGCTCACAGATAGCCTAGTCCTGGCTCATGTTCCACTTCTACCTTTTTCATCGCACTCTGTGATTTCAACATTCATGTGGATATGTTCAGCCTATAACCTTCCTTTTGGTTCCTTGACTTCTTAAGTGTTGCTCTGCTCTCTTCAGCCACTTGCTTCCAGAACTTATAAATGGAACCACCTCCAAAATACAAATATAAACCCTTTGATCCTTTATGTTCACATGTGCTATTAACTGCAACAGTTCTTTGACCCTATCAGGATTTCTAAAAAGCAATGACATGCCTTTGAAGAAAACACAACCAAACTGATACATTACACTGTTCTCATCAAAAATTACAAACAGTGGCATATGCCTGTAATCCCAGTGACTTGAGAGGCTGAGGCAGGAGGATCTCAAGATCAAGGCCAGCTTTGGAAGCTTTGTGAGGCCCTAAGCAACTTAGTGAGTCCCTGTCTCAAAATAAAAAATAAAAAATGCCGGGGATATAGCTCAGGGGCAGATACCTCCTAGGTTCAATCCTCAGTACCAAAAAAAAAAAAAAAAAAAGATATAAACCTCAAATGCAGCTTAGTGATAATATTTAATTTCTCCTTTAGGTTTATTTTCATATTTTTGGACATAAGTACTTCATGCTCTCTTCTCTCCTCAAATCTCCTTTCTCCCACTTTCATGAATGATAGTCCCTCATGCTTCAGAAATAAAAAAGATACTATTGAGTGGGGACTTTCAATTCTACCTATCACCAAATCTACCACCCCATCTAGCTGTTTCATCTTCTTTCCTGTGACAAAAACTCATGTGAATAGTCCTTCTCTCAGGCCCTTCACACGACTAGAGCTTAGGTCACATCCCCTCTGTCATTTCCAGAAGTTTTGTAACTCCAGTTATTTTTGTTTTAATCAGTGGATCATCCTCTTCAATGTAAAAACAAAACAAAACATTAAAGTTCCCTATCATGCAATTTCTTTGCTTATTTCCACAGAAAAACTTCTTTTAAAAATGTATAAAAACAGCTGGGCGTGGTGGCGCACACCTGTAATCCAAGCACTTTGGGAGGCTGAGACAGGAGAATCGCGAGTTCAAAGCCAGCCTCAGCAATGGCGAGGCACTAAGCAACTCAGTGACACCCTGTCTCTACATAAACACAAAATAGGGCTGAGGATGTGGCTCAGTGGTCAAGTACCCCTGAGTTCAATCCCCAGTACCAAAAAAGAAAAAGAAAGAAAGAAAAGTTTATTTTGGCTCATGGTTTCATAGGTTTAGTCCACGTTGTGGGCCTAAGGTGAGACAGAACATCAGTGGAGGAGTGATGCTACTCCATTCATGGTGGCCTGGAAGGAGAGAGAGCCTCGAGGATGGGGGTCGCTGTCATGAATGAGCTATGCCATTAACATAGATCAAACATGTTTGTGTTTTTACACAATTTTATTTATTTATTTATTTTGTACCAGGGATTGAACTCAGGGGCACTCGACCACTGAGCCACATCCCCAGCCCTATTTTGAGTTTTATGTAGAGACAGGGTCTCACTGAGTTGCTTAGCGCCACACCTCACCATTGCTGAGGCTGGCTTTGAACACATGAGTCTCCTGTCTCAGCCTCCCAAAGTGCTGGGATTACAGGTGTGCGCCACTGCGTCCAGCTTACACAATTTTAGAATTTACTGAACAACAATAATTCACAGGCTGCACCACTTTTATCAGTGGTAGTTCATGAATACTTGTGGGTCACCTGGAAGTAATAAGCCAGGCAAACTCAAGTTCTTTTATCCTAATCTTAATTTCTAATGCCTATAACACTCAAGTCACACATCACACTTTACATACACCTCTCTCTCTCTCTATACACATACATATATATGTAACAGAGAGGCTAAGGGAAGCTCCAGGAGTTCAGAAGTCTGAACTGAGAGCAAAAGCAGAGATCAGATACAAACTCAAAGAGCAAAGAATCACTGTAGGAGTTTAAATAAGATTAGGAACCAACCAAAGAACTTGTTCAGGGCGTAGAGTTCCCAAAGGTCCTGATAGTTTCAGAGCATTGGCTTGGAGTATCAGCTTGAGATGTCAGCTTGGAGTTGTTGTTGTGAGTAGGAGAAACTGCACTCTGCTAAAGTCCAGTGGGAAAGGAAATTAAAAGTTCATTGTTTTGGTGATTTTCCTAGGCAAGGCTTGTGAGGAGTGACCAGGTGAAAGGATCAGTATAGGGGCTGGGATTGTAGCTCAGCGGTAGAGCGCCTGCCTCGCATGCGTGAGTCCCTGGGTTCGATCCTCAGCACCACATACAAAGCAATAAAATAAAGACATTGTGTCCATCAACAACTAAAAAATATTTAAAAAAAAAAAAAAAAAAGGATCAGTATACTACCAAGTCCAGTCTTGGGGTGCTTCTCTTTTTAAGAGGGTTGCTTCATCCAGTGGTCTAGTGTGTTCAATAAGCTCATGGGCCTGGTTTTTCTGATGAGTTATTTGCCCATACACTCATGTGCTTTTGATTGATTTGATAAGTCCACATATGGCCATTTTTTATTAGCACAATTTATTTACCAATTTGTGACTTATGGTTGTGTCAGGCAGATGGTGGTTGTTTACTCGTACAAACAAGATGTAGAGTCATCTCACTTCGCTTAAACTCAAAATGTAGTAGCCTATGGCAAATTACTGTTTTACAAAATGGTGTAACGTAAGTGTAGGCATAGCCTAAAAATTGCTGTTCTATACATTATGGAGTAACTCTGCATGGTAGGGCCTGCTCTCCTCTCCACAGGTCTACAAAGAAGATGTACCCTTCCAGGACAAGCTCCTACTGACCCACCTCCTCCAGCCACATCCTACCTGCCTACAGTTACTACCCAGTTAGTCCATTCCAACTAGAGAGGACTAATTAGGTTACAGCTTCCACAATCCAATCATTTCACCTCTGAATATTTCTACTTTGACAAAGAAGCCTCTGAGTGGGGGTGGGAGGTTCCTATAGTCACAAACTATAACACCACATCTTCCTGCATCGTTTCTCATCCTGACCACTGTAACAGCCTCCCAGATGTTGCTTTACCCACTTGTCTCTGAAGCAGCAAGAGTGATCTTTCCAAATCATCAATCAGCCAATGTAGCTCCACTACTGAGAATCTTTCAATGCTTCCTGTTTGTACTTAGAATGAAATTCAAACTGTGTCTCAGAGCCTATAAGATCCATCTGATGGGAGCGTCAGGGTAATATTTATCCCCCCACTCCACACATGTCATAGAGAGGAGAGAACATTCTCTCCACAGGAAGAAAATCATAGAAATTTTCCTCTCTTAGCATCTGCCTCTTCTACTCTCATCCCTCAGCACTCCTTTCTTCCACTGAGGGGGAGAGAAAATTCTCTTGGAGAGATTGGGAACAGAAACTGAGCATATATAGCTCACAGACTTCGTGGGTTCTTTCAGAGTACTTAACTCTAGGCTACTCAGTAACTCTGTCCTTGTCCCTGGGGTGAAAGCCTGAAGTTCTGTTCTGCCTGGGACAATGGGGGAAGTAAGTGAATTCAGGGTGATGCGAGTGGGGGAGGCATTAGGAAGGCCATTTGGTTGCAGTTCTCCAGTCAGCAGAATCAGTAATGAAGCTGCTCTTTTGATCTGTCTACTGACTCCAGAGTCCCATTTCCCACTTGGTTCTAAACTCTGAAATAACGTAGAGGGCTTTTATTTATTGGCACCCACTAAAGCCCCAGCTTCTACATTATTTAACTTTTTAAAAAAATTTATTCATTTTTTGTGGTGCTGAGGATCGAACCCAGTGCTTCACACCTGCGAGGCGAGAACTCTACCACTGAGCCACCACCCCAGCCCTACATTATTTAACTTAAACTAACTCTGCAACTTCATTTGTGCCCTTCATTTGTTCCCTGTCGATGAGGCTTCAATTCCTCTGGCCTTCTTCCATTTTCTAAAAGAGCCACAATTTTCCTACTTGCAGCTCTGTCTGAATATTTGCTCCTCCGGCTTTTTACATGATTGGCTCTTTCTTATCTTCAGGATTTAGATTAATTATCACATTCTAAGACTGGCCTTCCCACACAATGTTACATAAAATTGCTTCCCTAAGGCTGGGGATGTAGCTCAGTGGTATAGTACTTGCCTAGCATGTGGGAGGTCCTGGGTTTGATTCCCAGCACTGATTAAAAAAAGAAAAAAGACTGTTTGCCCACTGCAATTCTGCATTTTTTCTGTCACAGCTCCTTATCAGCATCCTGAAAGTCCTTATCCCTTCTTCATGTGTTATTTATCTGTTTATTGTTTGCCATCTTTGAATGTACCTGATAAGGAAGTGTCTTTCTTGTTCACCATTATATCCCCAACGCTTAAATTATAGTAGGCTAGTAATAGTCATTGAATAAATGATTACATGGAACTAGCGACTTAGAATATAATTAACATCTGTTTTGCTGACTTGATAATTACAAAGTTTTTATTTCACTTAATTTCCATGTGAACTTTTGACACCTCTGTAATTGATTTGTTCCCACAAAAGCAGGGTTTCTTTTTTATTTATTTATTTATTTTATTTTTTAATTTTACTCTTTTTTTTTATTTTTCTCAAAAGTTGCATTTTAATACATGTTATCAAACATAACAGAAAAAAACAAATTTTCAGAAGCTGTACACACTGTTCACTGAAAACATTTGTTGAGGCAAATAGAAAAAAAATTGTTACAATCATAATTTTTCTAACTTTGCACAAAATTATAAGCAGATTACATTCTTTATATTAAACACCTTTATATGCACTTTCAATGAACAGTATATATATATTTTAATCAACCATCTTTACTATACTCATTCCCCTTTCCTGCCCCCTGCCTCCCCCATGTCGTGTCCAGTGTTTCTCTATTTCTCTTATGTTTCCTATTCCCACCTCCCTATTCATCAGCATCCACTAATCAGAGAGACCATTCGGCATTTGGTTTTTTGGGATGAGCTTACTTCACTTAGCATAATGCTTTCCAGTTCCATCCATTTGCCTGCAAATGCCATAATTTTATTCTCTTTTATTGCTGAATAATATTCCATTGTGTATATGTACCACAGTGTCTTTATCCATTCATCTATTGAAGGACATCTGGGTTGCTTCCACAGTTTTGCAATTGTGAATTGTGCTGCTATAAACATTGAAGTG